>VZTL01059981.1:46735-143973 GCA_013400535.1 Scopus umbretta
AAAAAAAAAAGTGGCAGAGCAAAGCCAAAATGAGGACTAGCAAATGAGGGGTTATGGTTCCCTTGGCTCACACTCACATCCTTGTTCCACATCTGCCAACAAAAACACTCGCAGGGCAGTGTGTGAATAGTGAACTGGGACAAACAAGGTCAACCTAAAACATCTGCTCCAAATTCAGATGTGGCTTTGCAAGGAGGTTGCTGTATTTAGTCCTTCTTGCACTGCATGTAATTCACAGCGCTGTAATGCAAGAGCTGTTCCCAAAGAGGTGTTAACCCCGCTCCTATTTTTAGTGCTACTGCTATTCTCCACAGGAGCACGTATAATCTCACTGACTTACATGCTACTTTGCAGGGAAGTGAAGCCTTTTGAAGCCTTCACAACTGTGCTAATTCAGTTAAGGAGCCTCTCCTGGCTGGGGTCAGAGCTGGGTGCTCTCAACACATTAAGCCTTCACTCAGCCAGTGTCTTCTTCCACCCACAGGAGGGAGATTTTGGCTTTTTTGGGGTGGTTTTCTCCATCTTCCCATCCCATTAGCAAACCATGTGGGAACCTGCCTCCCTACACAAGATAATCCCTGTGCAGTTTGGAGACTTACGCTTGTGCTTCTCCCGTGCTCTCTCCCTACCACCCTGGCGTGAAGGTGCTGGATGGGTCCCCGATCGAGGTGACATTAGCCAAACCCGTCGACAAAGACAGCTACGTCAGATACACCCGGGGCACAGGCGGCAGAGGTACCATGCTGCAAGGAGAATACACCTACGCCTTCGGACATGTGTACGACCCTGCCACCACCTACCTGGGTGCCCCGGTTTTCTACGCACCCCAAGCCTATGCGGCTATCCCCAACCTCCACTTCCCTGCCACCAAGGGGCTTAGCAACAGGAGCATCATCCGGCCCCCATCCATCCGAGGTAACTCCTGTCACGCCAATACTCAGCTTTATCAAAATAACTCCTGCAGGGCTTGGGTGGCTGCTCCCTAGGCTTGTCTCGAAGGCACTGGCTTTGCCCTGGATGCTGGACCCCTTTCAGAGAAGGACAAAACCCACAGGTTTTAGGCTCTGTCCTTCCCAAAGGCATAGCAATCTTCCAGCAGACTAAGCAGGTCATGAAAAAATAACCGTTTTCCCAGAGCAAGCCTGAAACAGCTTCCAGATTGCCCTACGTCCAGCGTAAAGAAACCACAAATCCTCCTGGTTTTGCCCCAGCAGGGAAGACCAAATAAAACAATCTTCCTTTCCCCTCTTCGGAGCCAACTCCCTGAACCAGCCACCAGCACAGCTCTCCACTGTGTTTCCTCTTTGCTTTGAAGGTCACAGGGAAAGTTTTACCAGTCTTGGTGTTTTCTGACCCAAAGCCATGGCATTTCCCAGGGAGGTCACATTGCCCTGATGCCGGGTGGGGAACCAGCACTGAAATCAAGCCAGCCTTTAATTGCGTGCTCTGGGAGATGGACTCCTTTTCTGGGGGATGATTAACCTAATAATAAGCAGTCTATGAAAACAGAGAGTATTTCTGAAAGCTGCTGAGGCTCTGCCTTTGATCTGGGGTGACCACACCTGGGACCAAATCAAATCCCCACGCTCAGGTACCCCCTTATTAAATATCTTTGCAGCCATCATTTGGTAAGTGCAGAAGTAAGCTCGGGGGCTAGAAAAAAAAAAAAATCTGCCTATTTGATCTTCCTTCCAAAGATGACACCTGTGGCAGTCAGCTTGTGTCCCCAAGACCATGGCCAGGTCCCACAGCAGGCTGGGACCCCATGCAGCACCCCAGTAGAACTGGCAAAGACTGCACCAGGCAATTTTTTCCCCCTTCCTGAGGAAGGGGACAAGGGGAGCCGGAATTTCCCCTGCTGCCCCCCGTGTTTTGCCCACACAGGTGAGACCAGCTTCTATGAAGGCTGCATTTGGGAAAGGTGCAGATGTGGTAACCCACCAGCCCTTTCTTGCCTTGCAGTATTCCCAGATTCCCAAATAGGGCTCCCCAAGCAAAAGTGAAGGGTAATGGGGGAAAAAGAAAGAGGAATTTGGTTCATATAAGCAAGGAATTGTATAAACTCTGAATTCTTCAAGAAGGTGAAATTACTTTGGTGGGTAGCAAATGATACCAGCTGTTCCCTCTCTGCCTTTCAACTACAAATCCAGTTAGAAGGGTGTCACAAAGTCAAAACTGACCAGAGAAGATGGAAACTGGATCAGAAAGAAGCAGGGCTTCCCCCAAAAAACCTCATCCATTCAGGCATATGAGCCCAAAAAGAAAGTGTGTCAATGCTGAGCCTGGGTTATCCCAGCAACAGGCTATGGGGGGCTCCTGCCCACCTTCTTCAAACCCGGCAAATGGGGCTAACTTTTCCATTTCAGCGAGAATCAGGGTCATTCTTCCTGTGATTTGATTCAGTTTAATGCCTTCTTACATTCCTAGAAATTTACATGAATGTACCTGTAGGGGCTGCGGGAGTTAGAGGACTGGGAGGTCGTGGCTACCTGGCGTACACGGGCCTGGGGCGCGGATACCAGCTCAAAGGAGAAAAGAGGGGAGAGGATAAACTCTACGACCTCTTGCCAGGAATGGAGCTCACACCGATGAACCACGTCACGCTAAAGCCCCAAGGGATCAAACTCGCTCCTCAGGTACGTGCGCAAAAACGAGAGTCAATATCCCGTCCAGAGGCTGTCTTTGCCCAAAATGCTTTCGGGAAAACAGCCCCCTGCTTGAGTCTGCACCGGAAACTGATAACTAAATCCATTCTTACAACTCAAAAGACATTAAAGAAAATTAAATACCACTAGTTGCATCTTGCAGTTGCATCTTGCAATACCCAGTCTCGCTGGAGAACAGCATCTGCTCTCCCTCAGAGGAGAGTTTTCATAAAAACCCATGGGTGTAAGATGAAATCCAGCTATGGCTGTTGCTCCATAAAAGCACTGAAATTCTCACCCACAATGGGTTTGATAAACAGCATGCATCGCTTGGGGCTTCGCCAAGGAACGAATGCACATATATAGAAAAATAATGTACATTTGAAAAGAATTTCTGAAGAAAGAGGTGTTGACTGCCTGCACAACCCAGCCTAGCACAGAAACTCTGCTTGCTCAAGAAGGCTTTTGATGTGGTTGCGTGTGCGGGACTGGGATCCAGATGGATGAGGGCTGAGGAGAACAAACCCGTAACAAATTCCCCGAGTTTCTGAGGGTCCAGCTCTTATGGCAACTCCCTTCCCCTTACATCATCCAAACCAACATGAGAAACTAACTTCACCCTGAATTTTGAAGCACATCTCTGCCTATTAACACTTCAATTGCCACAGCATCTGGCTTGCCAAAGTTTGTGAAAACATCCTTTTCTCTCCTAGAAAACTGGAGAGTGGGTTTTTTCCTCCCCCCTGCAAAATTTTAGAGTCCCCTTACCCTATTTTATCTGCATATAAGAGGGGTGAAATAGCCTGAGTGGTGCTGCGCTACCTTAGGGCACATGAAATTAACTTTTTCCTCTTCCCATGCATGCCAAACCCCAGTGCGTGTATTTCAAAACGTGCAGTAACAGTGCCGGACACTTGCAACACTAATTTTTTGGGGCACTTTTTCCCAGCAGCTGAGCTCCCTAATCCCCCCACTACTACTATTTCACAACAGCAGGTCTTAAACAGCTACAGCTTGCTTCACGACAGCCTCGTTAATAGGACAGCCTCATTTATACCTGTCAGCTTGGTCAGCCTCTCCCATCCACTGCAATGAGACTGTTTCAACAGCATCTTTGAATGAAGGATGTCGTTCCCGCTGCCGCGCTGGTATGCTCAGTGTTAATAAGTAGATCTGCCGCATTGAGGATTTAAATGTTGATGTAATATAATAAAACCAACATCCGTATAAAGGCGCTGGGATAGCAGGGAACAAGTTTTGCCATAGTCAAGAAACACAATGAACTAGTTTAGTTACCCTACAAATTGCTAAACTTCAGTTGGTGCTATGATTACAAAATTGAAAGCAGCACTGACATTTAAATTTTACATTTTCATTTTAAATTAAATTAAATGTAAATTTTAAACAAGGTAGACCACAGAAAGATGCAGGTGGCAGGCACCCTGGGGGTCTCCAGTCCGATGCAGCTGGCAGCATGACCCATGTTGCAAAGCCCCAAGACCCAACATCTTCTCAGCTGAGTGTTAGGTCTGGTGGAGCTACTTGAAAAAAAAAAACTGGTCCGAGCACCACTCTCGGGGAGGCATGAGAACACCACTCTGTGTTCAAACCCATTTGGGACAGCCCATACCCAGTGGGTTAACGAAAAAGAAATACAAAGCCAAAGCAAGAGCGTTTCCGGACAGCGATTCCCAATTACCACAGAATAAGCTGTGCTAAGGCTGGGGACAACATGGTTCAGCATTTCTCTTTCAAACTAGAAGCAGAAATAGCCTATTGAAGCCTGTATAACTAATTGGATGGAAACACAGCCTTTTTTCTTTTTTCCTTTTTTTTTAAAAAAAAAGACTATTTGGACTTTTCATGCACTGTAACCCATTAAGCCAGGGAGGCAACAGAGCAGCGAAGATGAATGCAACCCTAGTGTTTCAGCACTGTTAAATAGATAGAGTTTCTGGGGAGAATTCAAAGAAAACCACACCGATAACAGAATAAACCAGCTAATCAGCAAAAGGACAGAGATGGCCGATTTAACGGGATAATAATTAACCTCAGGAATTAAACAGATTTTTGAAGTATAAAACATTTAGATGAATCTTATACTTCAAGGTGGATGTAGTATCCTGTCCGCCATTTATTTTATATTTTTTTTCCTAAGCCTTGAGGAAGCTGCCACGATACCCCTGAAAACCCTCTGGAGGGAAGGAAGCTGACCAGCGCAGGGGCTGGAGCAATTAACCCCAGCAAAAATCCCTTTTCTCCCTTCTAGATCTTAGAAGAAATCTGCCATAAAAACAACTGGGGACAGCCTGTTTACCAGCTCCACTCTGCAATTGGCCAAGACCAAAGACAGCTCTTCCTATACAAAATCACCATCCCTGCCCTCGCCAGCCAGAACCCCACCATGTACGTAACTATTTGAGGTTTTCTGGGTTTCAGGATTTTTCTTTTTTAAATGGCATTTTATCTAGCATCTCTCCTCAAAATACAATTGCACAGGCCTCTATTTCTTTTTTTTTTTTTTTTTTAATATATATTATGTAGAGAAATATCCACAAAGTAAAACAGACTGCTAGGGATGTCTGCCATGCTTGGTGCTCTCTCTCTGGTGGTGCAAAGACTACAGAAAGCCAGAAATAATTACGCAAAAAGGTGCTTTTTAGCACAAAAATAAAGCATACAATCGCTTTCCTGGGAAAAAGAAAGCAGCTTGAAGGAACATGCTGATAATTTGGTTCCAAATACGATTCTAAACATTTCTGACTTAAAACATTGTTTGCTGTGTCTTTTAAAGAAAAACCCAGACTGAAGCAGGCTTTCTTTTGGACTGAAAATGCACAACATGCTCTGAAAGGACGTTGTGCCCAAAATGAGACCCAAGGCCGATAAACTCAGCAAATGAAACCAGCCAGCTAGGAGGAGAGTGCTTTTGTTAATGCATCAGCACAGCAAAATAATGTTTCCATCTGATATGTGGGATGGTGCCATCTATGAGTGGATCAAAACATCTTGCAGGAAAACCCCAGAGAAAAAAAAAAAAAAATCTAACATTTTGCTGTACTCACAGACATCCCTTCACACCACCCAAGCTCAGCGCCTATATCGATGAAGCCAAAACCTACGCAGCAGAATACACCCTTCAGACACTGGGGATTCCCACGGAGGGAGCAGAGGTGCCTCCTGCAGCACCAGCTTTTCCAGGTATGAGAAAGTCTGTACAGCAAAGGTCTCCTGGGATATTATTTTTCCTGCTGCTTCCTTGCGGACGTCAAGAATGAACTTGGTTTTGGCCACTGAGGACAGACCTGGCTGTGCTCCCCCACATGCCTCTATCTTGACTCGTGTTATTTATGTGTATGACATCTTTACTACCTCTATACCAGGACTACCCAAATTACGCTGTCCATACCACAGAGCAACTCAGGCTGGAGGCACCAGGGTGGGGGGGCCGCTGGTCCAACCCTGCTCCCAGCAGGGTCAATGCTGCAGATACAACAGGTTGCCTGGGGCTGTGTGTCTAGGTGAGTTGAGGCAGTGTCCAAGGATGGGGATCCCCCACTGCTCAGGGCCCCAACCCAGGTATGCACCTCCCCTCCACTCCTTCCAGTCTGTGGCTGCCTCCCTTCAACTGGGAGCCCCAGGTAGGATGCAGGATCCAGAATTGGCGTCCCCAGTGTCACACCTGGGATGAGTCCCCTCCCTGGACCTGCTGGCTGCGGTCTGGCCGATGCCACCCAGGATGGTTTTTTCCTCACTGCAAAGACACACAGTTGATTGATTCACGGTCCATCTGTCCTCCCCCAGCACCCCCAGCTCCTTTTGAACCAACACTTTTGATTTCATCTGCCAAAGAAATGATGCAACTCTGCAAGTTAGGATCTGATCCCAGCTCTCACACCCCCACTGGAAGGTTTTTTTTCTCCAGTTTGGGAGTTCATACTCAACAGCTCTTGCAACTACCCAAAACAGCTTGGGAAACACAGGCTGGGAGCAGGAATCCAGCTCACAGGCATTATATTTACTGTGCTCTCCAGCATGACAGTTATTCTGATGTAGTGGGAGCAACACATGCCAAACTGCACATGAGGAATGCATTAGTCAGTACTACTGAGTTGTTTGGAGTGTCTCAAGGATGGATGTAAAAAAAAAAAAAAAAATCTATCCGGCTTCCTGCCACAGGAGTCCGCAAAAGCCACAGAAAAATCAATTTGTCTGGGTTTGTGCAGGCTTCCGCAGCATGGAAACCAAATGGGTTCTTTATTGAATCCAGTCTCCACTTACTGCTTAATTATAATCTTTCCTTTTTCTTTCATCCACCCTTATTTATTTGTCTTGGAAACCCAACAAATTGACATATATTAAAGCTTTTGCTTGCAATACACACTGGTCCTTGATCAGGGCTTGCTGAAGCCCAGCTCAGCTCAGGCCATGCCCAGGTAACAGCTCATCTCTCTTATGATGGTGGCAGACATGCTTTAAATGACAGATTTCTCAGTTCCCAGTCGAAATGTTGCACCCTACTTTGCTGATGCAAAGAAAATATTTTGAGCAGCTACACGACTCAAATTATAGCAAATTTCTCATGTTTTCCCCCAAGGTAACACCTTCAACAAGGCAACGTGCTCTCAGTGTTGCCCGATATCTCCACTCCCCCACTGAGAGGACCTTGGCTCTGACTGACCTTGAGTTGATCCCATTGCCCAGCTGGTCGGTTGGAGATTTTGGACCCTGGGGAGATGTAGGTTGGCAACAGAGCCTGGTCCAGCAGACCCAATGGGTACCCCAGCTGCTCTTCCCAAATTTGGGCTTTGTCTTAATTCTTGATTCTTTCACAACAAAATACTGTGGTCTGGTTGACAAGCTGCTATACCCTGCTTTCAGACAAACCAGCCCCAAATGATGTTTGTTTTCCCAGTGATTCATTTTAAATCAGCAAAGCTAACATTTTCCCATGGAAAATTTTTAAGTGTGGAAACCACATTTTCCATTAGAATCTGATGGGGAAAAAAAATATCCAGTTTACTAAGTATTTTCTCCCTGATATTGCATAGAGGGAATTTCCCTCCTCTCTAACATGTCTGTCCTGAATCTTGCATGTATTTTGACTGTGAAGGGTATCAGAGCCATATTTTCTCTATGAAACCAGCCCAGATTTCCCTTATATTATCATTTTCTTGTCCTCCTCATGTCATGTGCGGGAGGATGTGTAGAGAGCACCATTAACACCCTCTTAGCTCAGAAATAATCGAAGCCTAAGGAAAAAATATTCAACAGAGAGGGGCATTTTTCAAGCCGCATGTTTAACAAATAACAGGTGAGAAAATGCATTAATTTTCCACCTTTTTTTATTACCTTTAACGTGGAGAAAAAACATGCCAGAAGTGACCTATTTAGTTTAATTAGGTTATTCCCATTAACAAACTCATTGCTCCCTACCTCATTCCCATCGACAGCAAAGTTTTCCCATCAAAAACTATCAGGCAATGGTGAGTTTTGAACATCTTTTCATTAATCTGCATTTTTCCACCTCCTTTCCCCTGCAGGATATACCATTGCTAACGCAGCCGCGACTGTCACAGCCACTCAGCTCAAACAAGCGGTGACTATGGGACAAGATTTAGCGACGTACGCAGCCTACGAAGCCTACCCTGCCTTCGCAGTCACTGCACGCAGCGATGGCTACGGAGCATTTTAATCCTGTCTTTAATCGAGTACCCTTAAATCCAACACAGACAGGAAAAAAAAGAAGGAAAAAAAAAAAAAATCTCAGTCTGGTAATTCTTACACCCTCGTGATTTTAAACTAATCTGTTGCCTGAAGTTAGATTTTAGTTGGAGTTTCATTCTTGTAGGTCTTTAGTTTCATAAGAGGATATTAGGGAGAAAGGAGAAATTAAAAAAAAAAATCACTCAAAATCAGATTTTCACACTAGAAAGAAAAATCTCAGCCCAGAAAATGAGTGGTTCTCAGGTGTGTGTATGTACGTACACATATATATGTATATATACATACACACCATTGTATGTGTGTTTACAAGCAACAACCTGTGCTGAAAACAGTCGGTCCCGTGGACACTGTGACATGGGGCTGGGGAAGAATGGGGTGTCTCCAGCAATCCCCTCTGTGCATCAGGAGTTCTCCTCCATTCACCCCAAAATTTCTCAAGCCAGGCAGAGCAGCGGGTAAAATGAAAGGCTGCCTTTTGGTCCATGCGGAGGTCTCCAGTTTGCCTCTTACTGCCTCTGAGCATTCCATGCCACCAGCACTATGGGAATGTGTTCAGGCATCTCGAGCGTCTTTTAAATTCATTCCAGCACAGGCAAGGAAAAAAGACATTTCTCATAAATGCATCTGCCCAGCCTAACAGGCTAGTTTGCACGTTCTTGAACGCTAATTTGATTTTTTTCAATCAGGAGGCAAGCATTCAGCAGTTTTCCCTCTTACCTTGCTAATTCCCAGCCACTCCTACAAGTCACAAAACAGCAAATAACAGCGTATTTTTTTCCACCTCCCAGCAAATGGCACATTCAGGGAAAGACAGGAAAACTTTTAGGCCTATTAAGGTTGAGGGCTAGAAAAGTGCTTCATTAGAGCCAATTCGCTACTTAATTAGAGCACAAGAACTCACAGCGATGGCCCAGTAATAACAGGCACCTCTACAGGAATAAAACTATATAAAAGGAATCTTTTCGACAGAATGGAAAGAGCCCTGCCTGACTATCAGTGCTGCTTTACACATTAAAGCAAGGCTGCTGGCTGCTGCAATGCTTGCAAAAATTAGTGTAGTGGAAGAGGGTTCACATCAACAGTAAAGGCGCCTCTTGTTTTGGAGGGCACCGGTGTTGGTGTTGCGGCTCAACGCTTTGGGGATGCTGAGAGCATCCTTTGGTTTACAGCAGGAGGGCATTATCCATTTATTTTTGCCATCAGATTGAGGCAGGAGTAACGGTGCTCTAGAGATATAGAAGAAACACAGTGTTAGATAACTACAGCAGACATGTGAATCCTGTACAATATATCCTCTACAGTAACGCACGCTAAGAAAACTTGAATCTGCTCGGTCTAAGACCAAAAAAAAAACCAAAACAACCTTTTGGGGGGAGAATTTACAACCGGGTTGATGATGCCCATTGATTCTAACAGATCTAGCGCCAAATTTTTCATCCAGTCTAGATGATGTAATGTGGCACCGTACAAGCCATTCCAAGCGGAGCTTTTCCTGCGCACCCCCAAAGCTGTACAAAGCACGATGATCTGTGACAAGGTGTTGATTACCAGCAGCTAAGTCTACTCTCATGCTTTGGCTGACTCAGTTTCACCAGGAATGGAACAAAAACACATAAGCTGTATAGTCTGTGGTCCTATTAGACCTTTTCTATTTATAAAGTAGCTCACTAGCGTGATGCTAAAGGTATTATGAGCCCTCTGTGGTTGCTGTTTGGCATGCTTGGCTTCGCAGAAAACAACAAACCTGTTCACGGAGGGCAAAATAACCAAGAGTGTTATGGATATTGTGGCTTTATTTTCTCTTCTGTCTATGTCTTTTAAGTCGTGTTTGACTGCCAATGAGTAACATATTCATGCGCGTCTCTCTCTCTCTCTAAAAGACTACCATTGGCAGAAAGTGTTTCTCACTTTCCATGTTCAGTAACTTTAGTCTGCTTTTTCAGCTATTTATATAAGTTCAGAAAGATGTCAAAGAAAAGGGCAAGAAGCAGTATTAAAAAGTGTGTGCATGAAGCACTTATTTTTGTATCCTTAGTACAATATTTGTATAGAGTTTTAACACTATGAAGTGTAGCGAAAAATCACACTATCCATTTACTAGAGGACAATCATGTATGTTTAAACAGAATGAAGTGAAAATGGCATCTCAATCACCCCTTACAAGGAAATTATAATCAGGATTAAATTCTGTGAAGCAAGCCTGTAATTGTAGAGTAATCCAAGGACATTAACTGGACTTTGAAATATCATTAAAACTTTTTAAACCAACATATGTGCCTCAGTCCTTTTATACCCCAAGTTTCATCTGAAAGGGTCATCCCATGTGCGGTAAATAAAAACACACTTTGGTCTGCAGGGATTGATTTGAGGTCAGACAGGCAAGGTCACAAGCTGCTTGGCAATGCCAACAGTGTTTTCAACGTGCACTTTGGTGACGCTTGGCATGCACACACAGCAGAAAATCAGCAGTGTTATACTTCTGCACTTTTAAGTAAAAAAATCAAGTGGTTAGGGTTTTTTTCCCACCACCTCTTTGCCCATTATTTATTTATCTGTCAGTGCTGCAGGAATCACTTTTGCTATAAATTTATAACAGCAATAATACCTTTGCTCCTTACCTGATCCCACTGGAGATGTCTCGGGGGCAATATCGATAGCGAGGCAGCAATATGCAAAAATAAGGGGGTAGATGGGGTGATACACGATTTAGGGCTGTGAAGGATTGGTCCCACCTTGGGAAGAGCCTGTTGCCAGGCCCTGATAGGTAAACCAGCTACAGCCCTGGTCATTTTAAGAAGATGAGGACGTCCTACTTAGAAGACCTTCATAGTTAAACAACTGAGCAATAGCAATTGCTGCTTCCACACCCAGTACAAGGGGTTCTGGTTTTGCACCTTTCCAGAGAGATCCTGAGCCCAAGAAATGGGGGGAAGGTCTGGTACCTTGCTACTGGTAGCACACAGCACTTGACCAACGGCCTCCCTACCAAGCCAAAAGAGATTTCGCCAAAATAGCCTGACATTAGTCTTACAGACTTACAAAGAGGTCAGCTGTATTCTGGGCTTTAGCAAGAACAGCAGCTCTGCCAGGTCTATTATTTTACCTCATTAGCTTTTCCTGATGTCCTGCTTTCGTTTCCTTTGAAATCAGGGCAATGGCAGAATTCACTTTTGTGCTTTAGTCTTTCTCCTCTCAGAGAACTGAGATTCCCTCTTTGCTCAGCAGCAGCTGGCTGATCAATTTTGGAGAGCAAGACTGATTTTTCAAGGAATTTCAAACCCACAACCCAACTTAAAAAAACATTATTTCCCATTTGTAAAGATGTGGGTTCCCAGTGGATAGCAAGACAAAGCCAAAAACCATATCCATCCTCCACAAACAAGACTAAGACGTGTTTGAGCTGTAAGTGATGAGAAGATCAATGGCCCAGAAAAATCAGCAGATGGCCACACATTTGACTGCTTGCAGGGCACGAGGTACAAAAACTGCATTTTCCTTCTCCTTTCTCCCAGCCAGCCCTTGCCTGGAGGTCTCTACAGCACAGGGCCTCACATCTGAGGTACAAAGTGAGAATTAAACGTGCGTGAGGATACCACAACAACTCTGCCTGTGGAGCTGGATAGACCCTGAAACATCCCACCTGGAAACTATCTCCCATGTCCCACTGAAACCCCTTCTAGAAGTCCATGGGACAAGGTCTCCAGTGACTTTCAAGGGGAGTTGCTTTATCTTTGAGTTTGCATGGCTCCCTTTTCCCACTAGTCCAACTAAATCTCATCTCCCCATCATGCACCTACCTGGATTTCCCTTTTTTTGGGAAAAAAATAAACCCTTTGAAGGATGACGTTCCAGTCAAGGACCACATATCACTGCTGTTCATTAGCTGCTTGAGCTCAGCCTGGCCCTGTTGTTGCTTATGGTGGTCTCATGGGATGCCTCTTTCTTTCAAGGGCTAGAAATTATTGTTTTCCCCCAAAACACTGGTCTTGGCTAAAATTACAGTTCTCAGCTGCCCTTTGTTAAGTGCCAGTGAGGGGCTTAGACAACCCCTATTCACCAACCCCTCTCCTTCGGCAGGTGCTTGGGGTGGGCAGCTCTCTCTCTGGAGATGCCCTGCCACCTCAAAATCCTCTCCATGCCCAGAGACTTGGCCTGGCCTGGCTCCAGCTTCCTGCAGGACATGGGGACTGTGCATATCCAGATTTGGGGTTGGTTAAGGGAAACACTGGAAGAGTGACGTTCCTTGGTCTCCAGACCCACCTTGTGCATATGCAGCCCCAGTTGTGAAGATGCTAAAAAGCAGATAGCCACTGGTGGACGTTGTAGGTAGGTTGCACACAAATATCCTCTGTGGGACGTGTGCAAACAGCACCAAGCCCAGAGACAGCAGAGGGATTCTCCTCTTTCCCTCCCAGTGCCTCTGGTCAGATCCTAATTTAGCGTCTCTTCTGCTGCTCCAAATACTGTCAGCAAATTTGGGAGGGATAAGATGTGGTGCAGGAGGACGGCTGCGGCATGGTCAAATTTTGCAAAGGAGCTCTGCGAGGTGGCTCAGCCTGGGGACACAAACAAATTTCTCAAGTTCAAACTAGTTTAAATCCCACGATTGGGAGAAAAAAAAAAAAAAAAGGTGGAGTTTTGCTTGCCTCCAGAGCACGTATGCAAGGCACGAATGGCTATACATTGAAGGAGAGGAGCCCGAGTGAGGGAAGAGCAACTGTGGTGAGTAACGCTGTATTTAACAACTGGCAAGTTGCCCAAATTCCTGAAAATTTTTTCTAGGCTTTGGCTCTGTTCAGCGGCGAGATTGTTCTCGTGTAAAACAGCACTGGCACCTAGCGGCTGCTGGATTCAACCACAGCAGCCCAAAAGGGCGTGCAGATCACGGAGAAGGGCTGTTTGTCATCGCACGCCAACGGTAGATGACAGCCACAATGCTATTAAAGAGCAAATACAACATGGAACTGGATTCTCAACAGTCTATCTCACACTGCGACACTCGCAGCTGCTGAATTTTCTAGACACATAAAGAAGGGTTCCAAAAAGTTCCCCAAAAAACTTCAAAAAGCCTGTACCCACCGGTGACAAATAAATAAATAAGCCTGCCACGAGGTGCTTCACAAGGAGATCTGCTCCGGGGGCACCAGCGGGACTCTCCAGATACCCTAATTCTGGTTCTCAACACCTCTTCTCCCATGAGAAACACCAGCTTCCCAAATACTCTTTTGGGGTCAGATGCTCACGTTTTAGAGGGTAAATCTTACCCACGAGGATTTTAACTGTGCAATTCAATTTTGCTTGCATAAGCATGTTCGGTATGAGCAAAAAAAAGTCTACAGGTAGTGTAATGCAATAATACAAACAAAATGATCTGAAACAATCAAATAAAACATCTCAGCGTTGCCTGAGAAAAAAAATGAACCACTATTTCCTTTTTCCCAATGTATTTCTTTTAGGAAAACAGGAGCGCTCCCATGCAATTTATTCTAGTTTACGTAGTGTAAGAAAAATGGCAAGTAGAGATAGAGTGATTGTTATACTGGGATTCATTAGGCAGCACCATTTTCAGACCAGAAAGTAGCTCCTGTGTTTCATAAAGATGATCTGACCCTGTTGTAAGGGCCTGCAATGTGTTTCACCATGCATGGTCCTGCACGAAATCATGAGCAAAGAGGGAAACACTTTGCAAGGAACTTTCTGGATCATTTTGCAATTTGAGCATTGCTGCACTGACCAAGCCTGTCCCATGGCACAGTGGGATGCTGGAGCAGCATCCTCTGCTGCTGCCCATATGCCGCAGACGCCACCGCTGCCATTAAAGTGATTTTGCTGACAAGAGCAGGGCAGATGGGCTGGCTGGGTGAGTTATTAGGAAAGGACATTAAGAGCATCTTCAGGGATTTGATTCCCAGCGTTGTTCTTCCAAAGCTCTCTCTTTCCTGACTAATATTGCGATTGCTTTGAGCTCCTCCGGATAGGGATCTCTGAGACTGATTGCAGCTGGTTTAAAATGAATAATTCATTCTCTCCTGCTGATTTTAAAAAGAGGCAAAATTATCTGACTGACGATTCTCTGAAGAATTAAAGAGATTGCATACAAAATTGGTGTATATTGTTTGAGCTTATTAAACATTTACAATTGTTTAGCTGTAAGACACTACAAGAATCCTAAATCCGGATCTGAAAGGTGTATTTTCTTCTCCCTGTGGTCCCTGGATCTACCACTTACAGAGGCTGGAAGAGACTTGGGGACTAGGGAACCATCCCTGCTTATGGCACCCCATGGCAGCACTGGTGGGAGGCACCTCAGGAGGGATCTGCCACCATTACTGGGCCCACGTGGTCATGGCTTTGTCCAGCCAGCTCCTGAAACCCCCAGGAGAAGATCCTCTACCATCCTGTGGACCTTTCTGTGTAGAAACCCTTTCAGCCAACAGGTTTTGGGACTGTCCTTCTGCCCCTTCAATGGTATCTTCATTCTGTGCTTTGATGAAAGCCTCCATTGATCTTTCACATGGGTTGGAGGGACACCATGAGCCCTTCTGGTGATCCAGCAAAGGCGATTCAGGTTTTGGCCATCAGCTCTGGGTAGTCCTTCATCCAGCCAGAGCCTGCTTGTGTCCTTCCTGATACTAAAATGAAGCAGGCTGAAGTTTGTTCAGAGCTGTGTCACCCACAGCTTTAATTCGTAAGTTCAATTCTTACCAATTTCCATCTGCAGTACCTGAAATATAAACTTACTGCAAATAAATCCAACCCTGCTGTGGCTGGACATCAGTCTAGCAGCTAGCGGCTGCAGGTTCTCCCTCACCAACAGGTCCCTCCCAAAATTCCCATCCTGCATATGGCCCCTGGTGTAACCCCAGTGCCTTGCTGACACCCTCCTGTTGAAACAACCTCTGGCACATGTAAGCATCCTTATTTTTGATCTTTTTGATGTATCCCAAAGTGATATTTACAGGGTAAAATGCCATCTGCTGCCCTTTGCTGTGGTCAGAGGGCTGGGTAGGAGCTTAACATAAGGACAACAAGAGTGGACAAAGTCAGACCCAAAGTCTTTCTTGCGCAGCATCCTGCCTCTGGATTGTGCCACAGATGCATGATGCCTTCAGGTCATAAAATCAGAGCAAGCATATGTAGTCCCTCCAGGGACTCGGTGGCCTCCAGCCCATCTGTAATTTCTGGGGCCACCTGTAATTATTTGAGAGCTTTCAGAGGGCTTCTCTTCCAAAAACTTGCCCAACATCCCCTTGAAATGACACAAACCCACACGTGGTAGGCAGCACTGAGCCCAACGGGCACACTGATCCGTTCAAAAGTGACATTTGTGAAAGAGAAGTCTAGCAGGAAGAAACTACCACCTGCTTCAATATTTTATTTTGCGAGTGACTGACCTTCCTTTCCTTACTCGAGACCTCTGAGGTAGGACCCGATACAGCCACTCTCATCAGGCACCTGTGGAACCGAGACCGTGGATTTATGGAGAACTATGCGCAATTCACTCCATATGACACCGTTGCCCCACCACCACCCGTAGTCTATGGTGGCTTTTAACTCAGAGAATTAATCCTCCAAATGCCCTAAATCAGAATGATTAAATGAAATAATATTGAAAACTTTCTGATAAGTATCTATCCTGTTTATCCCTTCACCATCCTAAGAGGTCAGCTTTGCACTTCAAGCACAATTGAGTCTTCTCTTGTGATGCCTTGTGAATTCAGCAGCTGTTTCCAGTTTTACAGACTGGGCTCAATTTTATGGACTGTTTTATGGTCTGGATTAGCTCCTGATATGCAATAATTCTCTCCGAGAGAGCCTATTCACAATCAATAAGCACTTGATTAATGACTAAAGAAAAATAGTTACATCTTTTATTACAATAAGAATCAACCGCAACGAAATCTGGCCAGGACGGGAACCACTTGAATGAGAATACATTGGACTAGTGAGACTGAATTGCAGGTGAAAGTCAAAACTTTGCAGGAAGTCAAGCTTTGCAGAGCAAAGGATGACCAGCAGCACTCGAGGGACAGCAATGATGTATAGAGTCACATCTGCGACAAAAAAACTCCCAGGCATGCATTGTGAACATGGCAGCTATCAAATCTACTGCTCAAAGGAAACAATTCCTTTAGTGACTGAGATCATCTACAGAGCTGTGATTTTAAAGGCTGAAGATGTGCCTTCAAATGGAAAAGAGACAATGTGATTGTTAGACAGTTTTTTCTTGTAGTGCCCGAAGTACCGTATCCTGTAGACGCCCGGCTCTGTGCCCTGAGGGATGTGCCATTCAATAGTCACGTTGCTCCGACCAAATAATCCTTTAGTCCAGTAAAACCTAGCAGACAAACCAAAAACTGCAGTCAGGAAGAAAATCCACTTTTCATTTGTTTTAATATTCCAAGAGCTCACAAAGCAGAATGAGATGAACGCACTCTGGTATATTTTAAGAGCTTCTTTTAACCTTTCCTCATATATTTAGGCTATCAGAACTGCAATCAACAAGCCAATCCAAAACCTGGCAGGGCTGAGAGGCATGTGGAAACATGGAAAAACAAGTCAGTGGTCCTTTTGTGCAGATGAAGAATATTTCTACCAACATGTTCTTACATTCCCAATTCCATAGCATAACCCCATAAAACATTACATCTGTGAGCAATATTCATCCCCCTGCACAGGGGGAATGCTGAACCAAGATGATGAGCATTTACTGAAGGTCACAAGCAAAATCTATCATAATCGATCTCAGGGCTTCTGGCACCCATTTCCACATCAGACTTGCATTTTCTTTTGCAGAGTCCTTGAGCAAAACCACTTCTGCTCAACCTCAAAACGCTACAGCCAGCCACACATCATCTAGGGGTGAGGGATTTTTCAGCCAGATGTGATGGAGCACTTCTTGGGGAGATGAAGATTAACCTCCTCTTCTTTTGATATTGCCAGTGAGGGGCACTGCAGGATATCCCCTAACTGTATCTGGGCCAGATATGTGAGTTATCAAGTCCTACGGGGATAGCATCCCCATTTCAGGGCTTTAGCTAAAGGAAGCAGATGAACAAAATACGTTGATTCATCAGCAGTGGTGATAAAAAGTTTCCTCATGCCAGTCTTACTGAGAAGATTGAAATAAATGTTTACAGGCATGATGGGGTGAAAAACAGTGAACGACGGGGGAAATTTGGTTTGGTAAACAGAGACCACAGGCTGACACAGGGCCCATGTATCCACCTGGTACCTCTTGTCCAAGGTTTTTGCTGTGGATTGCACTGGCTTGTCTTGGGACAAAGATGATGTTGTCTTGGGAGATGACAGAGAGGTGACAGCACAAGGCCCAAAGTGGTGGGGGATCTCCATCCTCGGGGAGCACCTTGACTTGCCTGGACATGGCCCCAAGCAACCTGCTATAGCTGCAAGTTGGCCCTGTTGGGAGCTGGGCTGGAACAGAGACCTGCAGCCTGAGCCTGGCTGCAATGCTGTGGACCTAAAAATGCCGCTGTGATGGATCTATGCCACCACCCAGCCTCCTCCCCATCCTGCCCTCCAGGCTCGGTGAACCAGGACCACTGCTCAGGGACTCAGGAACTGGAACATAGCTCAGATCCCACCTGGGAAGAAGCTTCTTGCAGATGAGCTCATGGGGATTTAATCATGCCTTATCTCTGGTGGATGTTTGCTAAAGGCAGGGCCAGGCAAATTCCTGCCCGTAGCTCAGCCCCTCCTCCTAAACATTCCCAAGAAAGCAATTACTGCCCCCATGGCAGATGCAGGGTGGGACCAAACACTTCCCTACTGCAAACACCAAGACAACATCCAGCAAAAGGGCAAGTCTGCACTGAGTTTGTGCCTGCTGCAGGACAAAGGGCAGGTAACAGCTATCTCCTTCCCCGAAAGCTGTACCTCCTCTAAGTAAACCTTCATATCTTTTGATCCCTGAAAATATGCATTTTACAAATGCAGCTATAAGCTATTTAACACTTTGCAACACTAAGCTAACAAATAATGCATTCCCTTGTGCTACTCTCCAGTTGCCATGTCAGCACATTCAGTGGTATCGAACATTAGTTTTTCCTGCACTAAGAAACCACAGTCTGACTCCACTGATATCTAGTAAAAATGTTTGATGCTCCCTGTCGCCATCGACTTAATTACTGACATTTCAAGGTTAGCACACTGACATTGTAAAAAGTGACTCATTTTCATCTTAACAGAGCCATTTCCCCTTTCTTGTGGTGTTTGTTACTTTCCTGGGGCACCAGGAAAGGAGGCGCTACTGTTTGCATTGGTTTACCTTCTGGCCAGCCCTTTTAGGCAGGAAAAGGCCAAACAGCTCCTCTTCTTATCAGCAGAAGTATTTAAGCATCATTCAGTGATCCAAAGTCTGACCTTTCTCAGGAAGGAGGGAAAATAAGACGTCTAGATTCCCATCTTTCCAGCATCATGGCAGCACATTCTTCAAGTTTTGCACGTTTATATATTTTTCATTTTCTCAAGTGACGTGTTATTAAACATTTTTAGTGTTCCTGGTGAAGATTTTGGGAAATCTGCTGGGTTTTTGGAAGAGGAGGGAAGAAGGCAGGGCTACATATATGGGTGATAAAATGCCATCATTTCCCTTACTCCAGTAGGGAACTTGACTGGAAAGGGTGACATCAATGAGAATGACAAGGTAACACAGTGCAAGTGCTGAACAGAGGGCAAGCACTTAGAAATGCAGAGCTCCAAGTGCAGGTAGGAATACATCTCCCACGTTGGGACAGGTAGAGCCCTGGCTGCTGGATTAGGTTTAGAGAGCAGCTGGTTGCACTTGGGCAGGGAGAGTTGCACGCTATCAAATGCTCATCATAAATCCAGAGGAAGATTTTCCCGATGAAGCCAAGCTGTTGGGAACATTGCCTCTCTGACATGTTTACAGTGGGACGTAGCAAGGTCAGAAGACCCCAAGACAGACATTTTTTGTGGTCTGGTTTCTCACAGATAGGTTGTAGAGGCAGGTGGGAAAATGTCCGGTTTTATTCGAACAGGGAAGTAACTTGAAATCTAGTGGTTTGACAAAAGATACCTTTGGTATTTCTATTTCACGTGCTGACTTCTGGTGTAGCTCTGACAGGTGACACCACCTTTGCTGCTTAGTGGGTATTGTTCCTTAAGACTGACATCTCTAACCCTAACTTTGCATTCTTACAAGCTTTTTTTAAATTGTTGGCTGTTTCTACTTTATGATGCACTGCAAAGCTGGCCAGTTTTCCCCTATGAAAGCTCTACTGCGGTGAACCTCTCATATTTTCTATTTGGTATCCTATTCATCAGCACAGTACAGCAGATGGATGGATGTAGGCTATGAAGAAGTTGGACCGTGAACCTTCTGTAATTCTTGCTCTTCCATTCCCAAAGTTATAAGCCTTCATTGCAGAAGCTAGACCCAATCGGAAGACCGATTGTTGAGGTCTTGACAAGTTAACCACCCAAATATGGACCAATCTGTCCCCAGAGAGCATCATCTGCAGGAACAAGACCAACCTACGGTTGGGAGCTCTGAATTGAAGCCCTTCAGGTTAAACTTGAATTACTCCGTGGAGTCTGTAGAACAGTGGAATCTGGTCAGGGCACCCACCTGGTGTCCCAGGAGGCATCGTTCTGTACCACGTGCCAGCTGCCTGAAGTGCTGGCATATCTCTCCACCTTCAGGAAGTTGTGTTCAGTCTGGAATAAAAATAACAGAGTTAGCCAGATGCTGATGGGACAGGCATGTCCCTACTTTTCTGTGTCACTTTAAACTGGAGAAGGGATTATGCTTCTGTGTGCTTTACTGGCAAATGCAGTAATTACTAGCAAAAATGCTTATATTTCACTGCTAAAGCACAAATTTAAGCTAATAAATGACGCAGAGAACGAGTAAAGAACTTGATCGTTAAAAAGAGAATGGACAGGTGAAGCATTTGCTATCAATGTCTATGCAAGATGAGTGATGGGATGAATTGAATACTTTTCTAATTTTCTTTATTTTATTAAAATAATGCTCCAGGCTGATATGATGGAGACTAGAGACTGTGCTTGCTACGACTGGAGGGCACCGGATACCAACCAAGAAAGAGTGTCTGGCTTAAGGCACAACATGGGTGCCTCTGACTTCAATAGTATGAAGAGATCATGAATGGTCTGTATCTGACCAAATTAAGGACTTTGCTCCAAAAAGCATTCTGATGGTGTGAATTCCCCAAGCACATGTTAAAGGGAGAAACTATCTTCTGAACTCCCAGCAAATCAAAAAAGCACTGGAAGCACTCTATCTTACTCCTTCTGAAACATGAACGACAAAGATTAAAATGCATGAGGCAGAGGCAGTAACTAAATGTTCACTAATCCTGAACATCCCCAATTCCAGCATCGTTGCATCATATTTACCGCATTCTCTGCAGAGTTCCTGGGATTCGCGCCTACAAAAGTTACTTCAGCAACTTCTGTCTGTGGGGGAAATTGAGATTTACATTAAAGACTTTGAAGGTGCCATATGAGTTTTTTAGTGGTTTGGTTGTTTTTTTGTGTTGTTGGGGGTTGTTTTTTGGTTTGTTTTTGGTTTTTTTTTCATTTATAATTTCATTTGTTGCAATAGCAACGGACAATTTGTACTGTGAACTGGTATTCTGTGCTTTGCCATTCCACTTGTCCTGCTTCCTGGATAAACTCCACCATAGCACATATGATTTCTGTGTAAAAGCGGGAGGGAAATAGGTGAGGTTTTTAAGAATGCCTCCCTGCCTTCTTCCTCCTTTACTGCTGGAGACAGCAATGAGATGAAAGTCCTTGCTCTGAACACCTTATCTAAATTTTGAGCATTGAAAACTGAACCCTTTCTGACATTTTTATTTCATTTACATTCCATACCAGAGGCATCAAAGGTGACCTGATTTCTGCTTGTAAAGAAATCACTGTACAGTATTCGCCTGTGTAGTCATCAACTGTTATTTTATATTGAAGCAGAAGGGGAAATCTTCTTCACATTGCATAAAGGGCTTTTATTTTCCCCTTCATTCACCCATTTTAATCACGTTCAGTGCAATGACATTGGCATGAAAACGCGCTGTCTCTGCCTTTTCAGCCATGCCCACTAAGAGCAACGGGGCTTTTTTGGTCTGAGAGCACCACAACCCTTTAGAAAACATAGACTTTTCCAGATGAGGAGTAAGAATTTAAAAACAGTTTCCTAAACAGGTTTTAGCAAATCCTTGATGCTCTTACCACTCGATACTGTTGTCTCGCTTGTTGTAGCACATCCCCAAATGCCTTATTTGCCGGCACACGATCAGCAGTGAGAGGAGGCAGCAAAGTCATGTTACCTATATTGAAAACTGGGGGCTCTGGACCACGCGGCAAATCCTGAATGGTATTCTGGAAGAGGAAAGATGCGCTCATTATACATACATATAGATAAACAGTATTTCCCTGTTGAATCATATCACTGCTGTGGCTCTTCATCCAAGTCCGTTGCTTAGATAGATTTTAAGAAAAAGGGCAATAAAGTGAGCGTACAAACAAACAAGAGGATATTCATATGTGCTCCGCATGCAGAGCGCCTGCCACCCTGTTGCTGAGGTCCCCCAAATCCACCTGCCAGAATATCCCACGACTTCAGGAGGCAACGCCCACCCACCGGACCTGCGTGGTCCACAGATATAGTGGTAATGAACACTGCCATGTATGGGAAGAAATGTAGCAGATTTTTTTTTCCTCGTGGTAGAAAAGCAGCAACTTTCATGCTGAAAGGTTGGAGGTACTTATTTCCTAAACTTTGAACCAAAAAACCCCAAGAATTTCTCAAGTGTTATGACACCACCGTTACAGGAATTCTTTTCATACCACATGAGAATTTCCCAAAGAGGTTTCTTACGTGAAAAGAGAGGGAGCAATAATGCAACCTCACTGAAGAGCAAATATGGCCATCACCATTTACAGGATTTAAATATCTCTAGCAGCATGTGGCATACAGAAAAATCTGATTACCGTAGCAATAGCCCTTGCAAGTCCTCTGTACAGCTGAATATAAGCAGAAAGGGTGTGCGGCCCATAAATAGTCGATGCAGCCTCATATCGTTGAACCTAGCAAAGGACAAAGTTGGAAAAGGAGGGTTTGAAGGACTCTCAAGCAGTTTATACAGCTCATCCTACTGTGCCAAGACAAGATCAGCACTATACCTGCAGGGGTTTATTGACTCCCTTACTGCTAGGGAGACAGCCCAACAACTTGCCTAAGTATTTCTGCTGCAATTTCAGGTTACTCTTCTTTCTCCAATCCATTGTAAACAGGAAGGACCAGTTGTCACTCTTCCAAGTATCACAGCTCTTTTACTCTTTTAAAGGCTATGGTGTGGGTTGTCTCCTCTCCAATTTTTTGGGTGGGACAATGCCAGTTCTTCCAACCTTCCCTCCCAGTTTAGGGTTTCTAAACCCACGGAGTCCATCCAGTGGTGCACATCTTCCTCCAAGCACAGCATCTACCATGCCTTGTGGGGACCCTTAAAACTGCATCTCGCAAGATATGTTGCGATCTTTTCTGCAGCAGTATGGCACTGCAATTCATGTTCACCTTACCACCCTACAGCTCCAAATCTTTCTTCTGGCAATTTTGCCACCTTATGAAGACAATTTCTAATTCATACAAGTCATCAAGAGATTATTAAAAGAGACCTGAAATCAGAGGAGCTCCCTTCAGTACATCTGACCATTTCCACATTAAAGCATCCATATGTACTCTCTAGCTATGGTCAGGAAACCACATCGGCCCTTGGACCATGTCATCTAGGCCAGAATAAACAAGGAGGCCTTGTGATTTCTGCCACAGATTCTTCAGCTTTTTGTGGCAAAGGAAAAGTACTCTAAACATACCTAATTTCACATGAATTATCATCCCATATAGCCAAAAGCTGAACTCAGTTAAAAATGTTCAATCCACAATTTTAACATTTACCTGGTATTCTTCATAGGTGGTAATGTAATGGGTGTAGACATTGCACAGACCTGCAATTACGACATCCATTCTTGGTGTACCATGAGAATCAAATTCCTAAGAAAGCAAATCAATTACTTATCTTGTAACAACTGCTTAATGCACAATTATGTTGTTGTGTTGTTGTTGTTATTTACCAGGACAGAATACAAAGTTATGGTAGGGAGAGGGCTGGATATTCAGGAATGCAACCCTACAAGTGTAATTTGCCTTTATTAATGTCTCATATTCACTTCCCAAAGAAAAAGAGGAGAAATTACTCAATACTCCAGTAAATTCAGTAAATTTAGGGGTTGGGTTTTTTTTGAAGCTGAATCAGACATACTCCTAAAAAAAATGGTGATATAACTATGTGAGACAGGCTCAGCAAGTTGTGGAGACAGCGTCTAAGATTAAGATGGTATTCAGGCTGCAGCTGAGAATAGGATGCATCAATCAAGAAAATGGAAAAAATACATTTGCCATTTTTTCCCAGTTGTTCTCATGGTGCAAAATCCTGGTAAGGATTAAGGAGCTAAACCCCTCCATCCCAGAGACAAAACTCCTGCTATCATCAGTTATGCCCGGATCCCAGTTGAATTAGCTTGTGTTAGCTTAATGGATTGAAACTCAATCAGTTTGCTTCTTTTGGGGAGGATATTCATTTCTCCTGCATGTCAGTAAGCACATGCAAAATGCAATTGTGAGGAGGAATGAGACATGAGACCCATGACCCCAGATGGGAGGAGACAAGGGGAAAACCAGGAGGATCAAGAAATGTGAAGTTCCAGATATACTGCGCTCTGGCGAAACCTCTTCCTCAGCAGCTTACTCTTTTAACAGCTTCCCGTAGCCTGCGTCCAGACATGGTCCTAGGGGCATTAAGGGAACAACGTCAGTCTCCAGAAATACAGGGAGCTAAAGCAGGAATCGCTGGCTGGACACGCAGCACACCACCAGAAATTCACATAGCGCTTGCAGCACTGCTCAGCATCCCTTAAAGCTTCTCTGCGATGAGCTCAACCAAAACACCTCAAAACATTTCACATACATCATCACAGCCAGGGTGAGGTTGGAGGCACCTCAGTGTGGGGCGGGGTAGAAAAAAAGGCCCTAGGAATATATCATTATCCTATTCAGATTTGTACCATCAACAGTCAGTGCAATTCATCGTTACGGTACTTGTGGTGTGAAAAAAAAAAAAATCAAAGTTAACAAGTTCCTTTTCCTTCACTGAAACTGCGTTGTGCAATGAACAGTCAAAATTATTTAGAAAACTTATTTGTATCTCATTTGTTCCCATGGTTATTTTACAGAATGGAGGAGAAAATAGGCAACCCCAGGTAACCAGAGGAGACACGATACAAGAAAGTGCATGCAGTGGACATATATGTGTAGTGCCAACACAGCTATCATATACTGGGGACAAATTTTAGCCTACACCCCTGTTCTACCTGCATGCAGAAGTATCACAGGTAGTTTGAATGAAACGCTGCTGACTGCAATACATAGAACAAGACCAAAGAAATACATACGTGAACTCTCCGGGAACAGCGACGATTGCCAGCGATCCAATGGCAGCAATCTGAACATCCACGATGTCAGGGTGCCATGGGTGAGGCCGAGTCATCTGAGGTGAAAAAAAAGTGGATATGACTACTGTAGGATAGTAGTAAAAAAAGATAGCTGAAGTGTTTTCCTTCCTACAGTGCGAAATCAGACAAATAAATTTACTTTGTAGACAGGCACATGAGAAAGTGTTTTACCTTCACGTGTACACAAGTTGTCTGACCAAAACAGGCAGATAAGGCACATGTAAATGCTATGGGTAAGGCAAAAAAAAAAAAAGGTGTTGCCAGAGGAGTAGCTTAAAACAAAGTGAGTAAATAAGGTCAGGGTAGCACCTAGAAATCCCTCACCTGCATGGGAAAAGGATAGTGTTAGGATCAGTAAGGTTGATCATCTGACCAGGAGAGCAAAAGTGAATTGAGTGAAATCAGAGAGCCCAATGGTGATGGGAAACAAACCCTCTTCGTTAGCTGAGCAAATGCACCGTCAGTTGTAATGCAGAGGGAGAGTTTCTGAGTCACCCAGAGGGTGATGCTCAGGGAACTCTTGACCTAGCACTGACTTCAAACTGTCCCTTAGCAGGGACCACACCGTACTCGGACTCAGCATCATTGCAGCAGTCAAAACACACACTGCAGCAGCATTTAATCTTAAAAAAAGCGCCAAATAAAAATGAAGAAACCTGTTGAAAGGAAATTAAGAACAACAAGAGCTCAAGGGTGGCATGGCTCCAGCAGATGAAATGCAAAACCCCACTCCAGCAAGCCAAAAAGATTTTTGAAGAGCAATTTACTGGGGGCAGCGCATGAATGACAAAACCTCTGAAGCACATCAGAAGCAGGAGGCCTGCCAGAGCATCCATAAAAGGATGCTCAAAAGGTGATAAAGTGGTAAGAATAAAATGTAATTTACTCTCAGTAGCACCATCCTGGAGGCAGGGGGTGGGGTGGGAGGGGACCCTGCACTGGGTCCTCTTTTTGTCAGAGGTGAGGTGAGGAGCTGATTGAACACAAAGCGACAGTAGGAAAGCTTTTAAAGAGAATGATGAACAGAATGACAAGGAATCACCTCATCCAGATGGCATCCTCTAAGTGCTCTAAAGGACCTTGGATATGATCCTGCTCCACTATAATGCATTTGTTTTAATGCCAAGGAACAGTAGGTGGAAAATGAGGCATCAGTTTTCTTTCAAAGTTGTAAGTAGGATTTTGGGAAAGTTCAGTAAGAGCAAACACCAATTCCTGCCCAGGACAGAGCAGCCCTGAGCATGGGGATGGGCTGGGACCAACAGGGCAGCAGCTCTGCAGAGGCTGGCCCTAAGAAATAGCCCTCCCTTGTGTGAGTGGGGCATCCCTGGGATGAGGACCTAAGCAGTGGGGGATGTCCATCCTCGCTGACTGCCCCGACTCTTCTGGACATGGCCCTGAGCAACCTACTGCAGCTGCAGTGTTGGTCCTGCTGGGAGCAGGGTCATGCTGGAGAACCCCACCCCAGGGTACCTCCAGGCCTAAGCCTGGTGCAGTTCTACCTGTGGATGAGTAAATCTGGCATCAGTCGATGTTACAGCTCACAGAACAATCAGACACTTGCATAAACATGACTGAAAAGCAGAGAGGTCAACAGGACGCTTCCAGAGGAAGTCAAAGCCTGGTAGAAACCTTTGAAGACAGCACTGAGAAGCTGGGTAAGTTGATACAGTCCCCAGAGTTTCCAAAAGGCATCATGACAACTTCATTTTGCATGGACCAACCTGTCACATGACAAAAAGAAAGGTCCTCTTGTGGATTAAGGTAGGAAACCAATGCTCTGATAGAAGAAAAATCCATCCAGAGCTATTAAGATCTGAGCACCAGCAGAGGGTGTCCTGAAGCCAGAGACTACCAGGAGGCAACGCTGAGCTCCACGCGCCATTGGCTTTGCCTGACCTCATGCATTTTCCCTGTGCATCCTGCTCAGGGCTGTTTCACAGGCAGAGAATTAGGCCAGGGTGGATCTTCCGTTGGTTTTTTTGACCCTAATGAGAGCAGCGGATCTGGTCCCTCCTCCTGGGATACATGGAAAAGATGCTCTGCAAGGGGAAAACTTCCATCTCTCTCATTCTGATGCAAACTAATGATAACATACTCGCTTTCTATTTTCACACCTTCAAAGCCCATGCAGTGCTCTCTCCCTCCTTGTTCTTCACCATATGGGCTGGCACAGACATCGTCTGTAGCACCCTACCAAAACATAGCCCAGATCAGCAATCTCTGCACTTCCCAGGGCATACACCCATGTATCCTTACCTCTCCAGTGCTAAAAAGGATTGGCTTCGGTTTGTGGCAGGCTTTCGTTTCATTGGACGGCTCTCCCAGCAGCTGGTCCCGGATTTCATCCCAAAATGGGTCCCCTTCTACTGAGCCTTGAGGGGGAAACATCTTTTAAATGCTGTTCTTTCAGCTGCTCCAGCAGCTGTCAGACAGAAAACTCATTTTTTACCGCCTCGCTGCTTATGTGGGATAGGATAGTTCTCAGTGGATTCCTATCTCCCTTTTCTGGGGTGGTTTGAAAAGCCAAGCTTTGGCCCAGCTGAGCTCCATCTTGGTAGCCTTTGGATAATGTGAATGAATGAGAAAGCTTGCCCCAAAGCCAGCTCTTTCTTCTCCCTACATCCCATCCAGCACTTTCCTTCCTTCAGAGCATGATCATATCCTTCTCCAGAAGTTTTCTGACAAACACAGACAAACTTGCGAGGGGGCTGTAAGATCACAACTTGCTAGAAAACATCCCTTTGGAGACTGTGGCTCAACCAGCCATTGATGTTCTTAAATGACTCTGGGAGTTTGAATCTATTTGGGGGGTGCCCCATGTCCTCCCCATTTGTATGAAACCATAGTGACATCTGCTCCCTAAATTACCTTGTGTGAAGTTGAAAGCCCCCACTCCATCAATAGTCCCCGCGGCAAAGCTGTGTCCTAAGGCTGGTTTACATGTTTTAACCTTAATTTGAAGGGGGGAAAAATGAAAAAGAGATATTTTAAAACCAGTTCCCCTCAATGTGCCAAGTCCTGCTGTAAGAATATAACTTTTCTTCCTTCCTTATGCCTGCGTCCCAGGAGCTCCCACTCTTACCGTGTGCGTGGCATTGAGCTCCACCGAGACATCACTCATGTTCACCCACTGGTGAGCTGAGCTGAGGGGTCCTGTGACCTCCTGGGAAGCTTTTTCAAACAGGTCCTAAGGGACACACAAAGTGGAAATCCTTGAGGAAGAAGAAATCAGGAGCCCAGCTCTTCTGAGCTTCAGCTATATGAATTATCTTGTCATTCTGTTGACACCTTCCAGTGGCCTCTTCCAGGTGTTAAAGCAAGTGTATTTCCCAAGCTCCTTTGTTTCTATCACCCCATCTCTACATCCTGCATGCCCCAAGTCCTGCAAGCTCTCCCTGTCTCCTGTAACATAGGGAGGACACTCTGTGGCCAGCAGTTTTGTGCATGCCTTTCTTTCTACATGCACTTATTCCATGAGGATAGCAACTTCTTTTTCCTAACGCAGCCTTTTGGCATTTCTCACGTGTTAGACCAACCAGAAGAAATGTTTTCGATGAGAAAGATGCACTTTGTTGCATTCATTGCTTTGAAATGCATGGACTTTACCATGCATTTACTATACAGCTGACAGCTAAGCCATTCAGCTCTTCAGTGAAGAGTTTTCTGGCAGACATGCCTCGAGCTGGTACACAGAAAACATTGCCAGAAGTTATACAGGTTTAGTAACATTCCTGTAACTGCAGGAAGGAATAGAGGACACAGACTTTGAAGGCCAAGAGTCTGCAGTGTTAAAAACGACAGCGATGTTTTCCCTCGCCATTTGATACACATGCCGGGCCACTCTGGCTGGGACAATCTTTCACTTGTGAGTCATGATCAGCCTGGAGTGACTTCAGGGCAAGCATCTGAAATGGCAATTAAAAGGAAACCACCACCATCAAGCCTTCTGCTCTTACTCCTCTGCTGGACCTGTTCCAGTTCCTACAAGCTGCTGTCCCTGAAACAACGCCAAAAAATGTCCTGTTACTGACTACTCTCACGTTACACGAAGCTGCAGAAGGGGAACTGGTAAATTCAGGTGACTTTTGAGCCCAAGGCGATGTAAGGGAGCCCATAGGATGGAGGACACCAGCTGAGTGAATGCAAAGTCAAGCAGGGCAAGATGAGCATCTTTCGTGGATGTTTAAGCTGGCACATTTTAAATTACATTTGCATTAGTTTGGGAGTGTGATGCCAGAGTTGGCCAACAAGTGGTATGTGGTGGTGTCTCTGAGCTGTTCTAGGAGTCTTCAACACTAACGATTTTTTCCACTGTGACACCTCCGAGACGCGTGCATGGGAGGGAGGGGGAGATTATAAGGGGCAACATGCACAGTATATATCAGTGAGGAATACTGAGATTAAAAGCCCAAACCAATATTTTCAAATTGCAACAGCTACAATGAAGTATCTAAACAAAAGCATGTGATTTCTGAATAATCAGCAAACTTTTCCTTAAGCATGTAAATATGGACTTCAGAGTCATTTAAAATCTACAAACATTCACAAAAACAGGTGCAAGAAAGCTGCTTAAATGAACATGCATTCCTGTAATAACAGCATTCACACACGCTCGTAAAGCAAAATATCCCTTACCTTTGCTTTCAAGTAGATATTTTGCCCTATAATTCTTGTACTGTCAAACATGTCATTGCCAGGACCCATGGCCATGCACATCGTTGCCTGTTAAGAAATTTGTTTAAATGCTAATGATCAGATAATATGGAGAAGATGTAGCACTGCAAAGCGAATGAGTTCACAAGTGATTGTCATACTGTGGGAACTTATTGCTTCTTGCTAGCCATCTCAAATTTGGGCACCAGGTTACTACACTAACCTTTGCAGCAAGATAAATTTACATTTGGGCTGAACGACCAGAAAACAGGGTGTATGAGGACAAGACACAGTAGGTTCCTGAAAGAGGTATCCAGAATAGTCCAAAAAGAGGTGATTTTTTTTTTTTAAATGCCTTCTTCATGCACAATGGTCCACCACGTGGCTCTGTGTTTGCTGCTCCACTCTGAGTTTTCTCTTGAGTAATCAGAAGTTAATGTAGATGAGGTAGGACATACTTACCCCCCCCACGGGACAGGTGCTCTGTGGGTTATTGCACGACTCCCCTGTGTTTACGCAGAAGGGGCCTTTGGTGTTGGGTGACACATCTCCCAAGTTGGAGGATGCGAAGGCGGCAACAAAAGAGCCCTGCCAAAACCAGATGTGGTCAGGTGGATTTTAGTGCCTTGCAGTGATTGCAAACATCAGCTGTGGCTTTCCCTGCAGTCAAGGCTGGCAGTACAGCCAGCTGATGAGCATGCAATGCTGGTAAATATTTCTGAAGTGACTGGGAGGACTGGAATGGGGATTTAGGAGTGTCCCAAGGGTTAGGGACAGGAAGAGCAAGGAACAATAGGATGCACAGAATGCAACTGCCATTTCAGGGGGACCTTCAGACCGCTTTGGTATCCAACAGCGTTTCTTCATCTACCTCTTCCATCTCAGCTCTTGCCTCCATGTCCCCAGTTTCTCATGTTACTGATCAGATGTTAATGGATCATTGTAGCACCTTGCACAGGATTTTCTTTTTCTGCCAGTCTTTCACCATGACTGATTTACAGGGTGAGAGCTATTGGATCTGACTGCTGGAGCTAACAGCAAGCAGTACTCATTAGAAGCAAGGCTGGTTACACACTGAGTGTCAGCTGAATTCAGCTTTCACAGATACTCTCATTTTTCCCCCTTTTCTAGAGATGGGATGCCCCAACACCAGATATTCTCATATATTATGGGCTCTTAAGCCATTTTCTTTGTAACAACGCTAGGAACAATGGGCCCAGCAGACCATACAGCTAAATATTGAATCCTGCAAACACTTCTTAGCTTTGTGTGCATGTCAGCTTGCACTGACTTGGACACATGACTGTGCACTAGAGTCGAGTCTTGTTAAAAGCTTTTACATAATCCACTATAAAAAGAAACATTCGCAAGCAGGAGTTAGGTAGACTTCCTTTAGTTTCCATCTTTGGTATGAACTGCACGTGTTCCTCTGGCCAGAGTATTAAAATAGGATTTGGGCAACTGTTTCAAGGTACATGCTGGAGATACACACAGGACACCCTCTTAATCAACTCATGACTCAAAGAGTCTGTGAGATGGGTTGATGTCCATATTTACATTTCAGGGGAAATAATGCTTCTTAAAGGAGCTGAGCTTGCACTCTGAGAATGGCAAATCTTCTGGATAAATGAAAATCAGAAGGCAGAACTGGCTGGAAGCCATAAGAAAGAGGTGGGGCTGACTACAGACTTGATGCCACACCGCAGATGCAATATATTGATCCCTTTGGATCAAATATCCCACACGTGTCTTTCTAGTATTTCCAGTAGTCACATCAAAATAAATTTGGTTTATTCCTAAAGTCTAAATAAATGCCACTGATTACTAGTTTGGAAAGTCAAGAGTACACTTTGCAATTGTCAAGAGTACACCTTGCAACTGTCAAGAGTACACCTTGCAATTTCTCTTCTCTAGAGGAAAAAAGTAAATAAATCAAAATGTTCATCTTTGTCCCCCTTTTTCTGTGTTTACCCTGCTGTCCTAATTCACTGTTTGAAAGAAACCACTTTGGCCCACAGAAAGCACCAACCATCCCCTCCCTGTTGCAGCACTTTTCCCCCCACTATTTTCAGTAGTCCGAAAACACCCCCACCTCTCCAGGAAGCATCCCCTTGTTCTTCTCCTGTTCGAACAAGTAAGACGCGTAGCCCATGTTGTCGCTGTTCACAAGATGGTTTGTGTTGTTCATGCTGACAGGGTGCACGGCGAACCAGCTGAAGAGGAGTCAGAAGACACGCATAGGAAATGCATTGTTCAAGCTATGTATTGGCGATTGACTTGTTCAATCTACTTATTTGGGAATTTTCTCTGGGAGAATACAAACACAGACCATTGGTACCTAGGGATGGATTAACAAGGGCAGAGTTATTCCCATCGCCTCCCTGCCTGACCAGGAGGGCTCATGAGTATGATGGTCCAGGTCTTGAGGCCACAAGAATTTGGCACCATAATTATCAGGGCCACCAAGAGCTATTTCAGACCTGAACTGACTCTTTTCTGAGTCCAGAGAATGGTATTTTGGAGGGATTTTTATTTTCTTGCTTCAAAGAAACAAGGAGGAGTCAACGAGTAAAAAAGGAAAAAAAGAAACACTTCCATTCTTACAAAGAAGTAAACCCTCTTCTTCCTCTTAAGGCAGTCAGACTCTCGCTTGTGACTTCTAAACAAGGAAAATGCAATTATAGCTTTGTTACTGCACATTACTTCATTTGCCTGGTCTTGAGCTCTGAACTTGGCCACTTTGGCCACATGGCCAAATGATGCCCCACAGATCTGTTGATAGGACAGGCACTGTAAATGCTGCCTGCAGGAATGGCATGCTTCCCACAAAAAGTGGGGTGTTGAAGAAAATGACCAAGAGAAGAGGAGCCCAAAGGGTCCTGGAGATGCTGGGGCCGGGATCTACTTGGACGGGCACAGCAAGAGCCCCAGAAGGGATTTTTCTGCACCCCTACAAGGGAAGACCAGCTATGGTCATCTTCCCCAGATGACTTTGGGTCGTGCCAGGAGATGTGTCCAGCTGTAGGTGGGCCAGGTGCTGCAGTTTCTCCCAGAGTAGATGAGGAACGCTGACCTGGTTTATGGACTCTCACTTACTCTTCCCTCAGAGGCCCTCTGGTGACTAGCTGGGAGCAATGCTCTATGGGCAAGGGTCAGTGTCGGGAAGGAGAGCTTGCGCAGAAAGACAGAACTGCTACAGAACCATGGTTTATGAGGATTTGGATAAAAACATGTTACTTTGATGGTCAATACCTGATAAGGCCTAGCTCCTGTCCGGCCCCATCTACCATCTTCAGTATCACCATTTCTTTATCCGTGTTGGATGAGTACCTGGATGAAAACAAAGAGGGGAAATCCCATTGACACCAGAGCCGTGGTCACACTCTGCGTTGCTGAGATACATTAAATCTCCACTAGGTCGAGCAAGGGAATGAAGAGGTTATTACAGATATTACCAGAGCACAGTGAGAGCTTAGAGGAGCATCTGAAAATGCCTGTGAAGGTAAGGAATAAGTTATGGTTGTTGATAACCTCAGGCGCTTCTTCTCCAGGGGATGGAGAGAGGAGCTTTCTCCGAATACAAATTCATGCACCAAGGATGGCACTTTAATGCCATGTGACTCAAATGCTAACATCTACTAAAGACTTATTTTTTCTTTTCTTTTTTTTTTTTTTTTTTTTTTTTTTTTTTTTTTTAAACAAAGCATAAAGGTCACATCCTTGACCAATGCCTCACATGCTTGGAGGGGGAAACCACAACTTTCAAGCCCACTCTTGCAAATAATTTTTGGGGATGCACACACCCAAGAGCCCAGAACAGCAACAGTATCATTCTGCCATGGTCTTGGCTCCACATTTTCAACCATCCCATGAATGACCAGAAACACCAGACAGCTGGGCCGTGGTCTCAACCAAAGGGTCCTCTTTGGGGATTTGTTTCTCTCCCACTTGAGGAGCTTTTACCTGCTTCGTTCTGATGCTGGATTCTCAAGATAGGAGAAAGGGCTTCGGTTGATCTGGCTGTTTTCTACAGTGCCTCTGTTTATAAAAAGCCTTCCTCTCTTCATGTTCTGATGTGCTATATCAATGCTCTGAAAAGCAGGAAGGCAGGGAATATTAGTCCATGCATGTAAGGCATATGTGAGATTATCTGGAAAAACTTTCTGTCCCTCCCTGCCTGACCCCAACCCTTTCTTGGGAATTTGGGAGGTTTTTTTTTCCTTAGAGTAGTCTAAATTTCAAGAAAATTATGATAATATTTGAAACCACCACAACTCTCTTTCTAAAGAAAGACTTCTGGTTTTTGATCTGATTTCACTGGTAAACATAAACCCACCTCAAAATGTGTTTTAAGACTGCGACATTCTGAGGTGCTACCACAAATATCACAGCAAGAGCTCCATTAGTCACAAACATATCTCACCCCACCTTTTCTGCATTTATGTGCCCTCGTGTCAACAGATTGGATGACACCAACCTTCACAATGCCATTCACGATAGCGTTGAGGGACGGTCTTATTAGCCCTTTGCTAGTGATCCAGAAGAGGGTGTACTGGAAGTAGCCACCAGGCCCCGAGTGCGTGTGGGTCCCACTGAGGATGACATTGTCCTGTCGGTACAGCTCACCATACTTGCCCTTCAGTTTCTTGAGCACCTAAGTGGAAGGAGGTGGTTGTAAAAAAAACCCTTTTCACACCCAAAGGCTACAGAGATTTGTATCAGCCCTTACAAAAAACCCAACCATTCGTATTCCTCATTGCTCTCCTCCTTCTCCCTGATACTCCCATACTGGTGTCACAATAAGTAGGTTATAGCTGTTGACTTGGCAAGAACCTTAAAATAATAAAATCTGGTAAGTGAAGACCTCTGTGGCCAACTTGCAGTGAAGCCCAGATGATCCAAGGAGCCCCCAGCTCTCCGGCATCTCCCTCCCTCCTCTGTGGTTATGGAGAACCCAGCATTACGCAGGCACCATGATAACATGCTCATGATTCAAATGTATTCGTGATTCAAATGTATTCGTGATAATTTTTCTGCTAAGAAAAGCATGGTCAAAGTCCAGCCTCATTTGCTGAGGAATCAAAAGCTCTTCTTCAGCAGAGACAGGATGTCTCTCCAAGATTGTGCTGCAAGGAGATCCCAAAGCAAACAGCTTATGTGCTGCTGTGCTCGCTATTATTTAGCAACGACTACAATCTTAATGCTAATATCAGCGACAACCCAGACTGTGCCAATCATTAATTTCCAGCCACATACCTCCAGTCTCAGTCTCTGAGACACCATTCCTATGTCGGCGCTGACAAACACTACTCGCCTGGAGTCATCAAGGTCTGCCACTATGAAGGCTCGGCTGTAGAGGCGCATGAGAAGCCCGCTGCCCAACTGGTCCGGGTTGGCATATCCCATCTGGAAGGGAAAAGCTCCATCAAGCCCGTGCAGCCAAAATATTGAGCGATGTATTCATGTATGCGTGTATTTTTCTAAGTAGATTTGCCAGAGGGTCAGAGGACTCATTCAACATATGAACACTCAGAGCTGCGACTGTCTTGCCCTGTGACTGCAAGAATCATTGAATCATGGAATGGTTTGGGTTGGAAGGGATCTTAAAGATCATCTAGTTCTGACCCCCCTGCCATAGGCAGGTTGCTCAAAGCCTCAAGGAAATTTCACCTAATGTTTGAAGACAACAACCATTTGCCAAGGCAGAGCCTTTAAATGAGAAGTCCTGCAAAAAATACTCAGAGGTGATGAAAATGAGCATTTCGCCAACCCCGTGTTCAATTCCCCCAACTTACCAGAGGAATTTCTGCCACGGGTCCCGTGCAGTCAGCTCGACCTACGCCCAGTAAGTAGTTTGCTATTACTTCACTGGAATCTGTAAAAGAAAAAAAATAGTAGTTTAGTGGACACATGAGCAAGCAGAATCAGGGACAGAAGAGGCAACCCAGCCTTTTTAAAGAGATTGCACACCTGAAACCTACTTGACATCCCCAAGAGGACTTAGCAGGCCCATGGACAAGGGAATCCAGCTGATTCTGTCTGCTTGGGTTTCCAATGGGCTGTCAGTGTGGTCAAAGTGTGCTGAAGCTGTTAAGGCATTTGGGGTGGTAAAGGGTGGACCAGGCATGAAGAACTGCAGAGGGAGCTCACAAGATGGGGTCACTGGATTGTGTAAAATGCATCGTGATTCACAGCGAGGGGGAAACAAACCTAGCTTCACCAGTTAAGCTCTCCAAGCCCACCACTACCATGCAGGAAACAGATCCAAGGGTGTAAGAGCTGTTCTCACACAAAAAATTCAGCCCAGCAGCAGTGAGAAAAAGGGGGTGACATGTCAGGAGCTACCGAGAAAGGACTAGAGAAGAAAGAGGGGAAAATCCATATGTCGCCCTGGTGCCACCAATGTGTCCCGTGTCCAGCGCTGGTGCCCTGGTCTCAAAAAACATTACAGCAGAGCCAGCAGAAACTCAAAGAAGTGAAAAGCAGCTCTGGACAACGATCTCCAGGCAAGTGGTGAGGAAAAGGACTCCTAAAGGAGAACATGTCTGATCCAGCCATCATGAAGGTGCAGAAGTCCTTCTACAGGATGGACAAAGTGCTTGAACAAACTAATGGAAGAAAAGCCATTGAGGGCTATTAAATTAAAAAAAAAAAAAATAAAAAAAAATTATCCGTGTTTCAGGAAATCCCAGAGCCACAAATCACTGGAGGCTGAGAGAACACTGTAGGAAAATATTTCCATGTGCTTGATTTGTTCTCGTAGTCTTTCCCAGCCAGCTGCTGCCGCTTGAGGCAGGGCATCAGGATAAGGGGATGCTCAGTCTTCCCAGTCTGGCCTTTCCTAGGCTGTCATTTAAGCCAGAGGAGAAGCGAAACACTCGCACTGGCCACAGACTGACCACAGGGCATTCTTCTCATTTAAAATGGCACAAGTGAACAGAGCTACCCATTAAAACTATCATTCCTCCACCTCCTCCTCCACGAGCGACAACACAGAGGGGAATCGCTTATGCAAAACTCTCATGTGTTACAACCTAAAAAACATGAAGAAAGTGTGAACTACATCCAGTTCAAGATCAAAATCTACAAATTAGAAGGTCCCATTGCTGACATGTGGGGTGATGCCCCGTCCAGGGCAGGGGAGACCCCTAGCTCTGGGAGAAGGCTCCTGTCACATGGAAACATCTAAAGCTTCAAAATGTTTTCTTTCCCCATGAGATTTTGTCTCTCCAGAAGACAGGCATGGGGTATGTTAGAAGCGAACTGAGAGTTAACTTTGGGCAGCTCCCAACACCCACCTGCCCTACGCCTGGTGATGGGGTTGGAGGTGTTAAATGGGCTGTGATGGGATTGCAACATCTGCAAAGCCCTCGGGAAACATTTGTGAAGGCTCTCAGGACCCCCCTCCACCAGACGGAGAGAGGGAAAGGAGTTTGTCTGGATCCCTGCAGCCAGTCTCACCCCCCAGCCCCGAGGCTGTGCATCCACACCCTGAGAGATGCTTGTGTTGGGTTTGACCACCATGCTCCTGCCACAGAGGCCAGCAACAGCACCATGCCCTGGCTGTGCAAGAGGACCACACACAGAGAAGATCATGAGGCTCAGCTGTTGCCCAGTGACACTCCACCTGTATCCCTTCAATTTAAATTACTACACTGGACACACACTCAAGCAGGGTGCGACGGTGGGACTGAAATAGCTCAACTTACCATCGCTCTCTTTGGTGAGAAAGTGGAGGACGAGGAGCACCACGGTCACTGTTACCATCAACACCAGGCAAACAATGAGGATCACCTCCAGGCGGGAGAAGGAGCACTTGGACCTCTTCCCACACATGGTGAGGGCACGGTGAAAGCAGAAAGGAACCTGTGGGGAAAGCAGACGGGACAGCCCCGATGCCGGGCACATCCCACCCAGAGCAGCACGTCCCACCCTCAAAGAGCTGGTGATGGTTTGTGTCCCCCATCCCAGTGTCAGAGCAGGCAGTAGCACCCATAACGATGGGAAGTAGAGATTTATCTTTCAATCTGCTTAAGACAGCAAAAATATATCTCTTGCGAGCAGCAGCCACCCCCTGTCACAAGGCCTGATAGGACAGGGTGAGCGGCCAAATTACCAATCCCGCATTTCCTGGGACACTTTGCTTGCTCTTTTGAAGAAATCTTTTAAATAAACCCCACAATCTTCCACCAGATCCTACGTTCACTGAGCAGCCAAGGGAGATGCTGCAGCCTGAAGCCTCAGCAGCTTTTCTGCTGCTCACGTCCTCAGAGCAGACCAGAAAATAAAATTGTCACCATAATAGAGGTCAATTTAGGAAATTCAGGGTGCGAAAAGCACACCCCATCGCATGTCCAAGTGCAGTTCTCTCCTGGCTAGAAAAAGGAGTGGTTGTGACAGCTTTCCAAGACCTGGCCCTATGTATAGACATATGCAGATCTCTTTGGTTTTGCTTTTTGTCTGGTGTTCTTCCTCCTTGGACACAGGTTTATTTTCGGTTAAAGATTAACAAGAAAAATTATTCAAAACACATCTATGGGAAAATATGCTATTTCCCCCTCTGATAAAAGCTCTGGTGACCTCTGATTTATCTGGCTCTGGCACCTGAGATTTTCATCGGGGGCTTCAGTCTCGCCCCATGAGAAGCGGGACTTGTAGCAAAGACATGCCTTTTGCCCTTCTTATAAGCATCTGTACAAGGCAGAAATAAGCCTTTAAAATAGCTTTGGACGTTTCCATGTGTCCTTAGACATGTTAGTAGACAAAACTTACTGCAGATCCCGTGTGACCCAACCACATTTCTACCCCAAAGGACCTATTCCTTGTTTATAGCAGTGGGGGAGGTCTCCATCCTTGGGGATGCCCCCAACTTGCCTGGACATGGCCCCAAGCAGCCTGCTGCAGCTGCGGCGTTGGCCCTGCTGGGGCCCGACTGTCACGGGAGTAGAGATGGGTAAGGATGGACACATGATGAGAAAAGAAAGAGTGAGAGGAAGCCTCTAATTTTCCTGGAGGTAACATTTGCTTTACAGTGGGTCTGGCATGGAGCTTGGCAAAGCTCGTGCCTGCAGGCTGTTCCCCAGAGGTGATATGCCCTGGAAACAATGAACCTGTAGAAAATCACTGCTGAAATGAGCATTGATGGTCTTGGAAAGTTTGCAACGAGAAACGACATCACCAGAGAGTCAAGTGGTCACTTGCTATAGCTGACATTTCTTATCAGCTTCTTTTGCCATGGTAAGCTACAGGAGTCATGATCATTGCTGAATTTCACCTAGGAAATTTTCTAGTGGCAACAAGTCTAATATTATGAGTTTCCTTCCTTCCTCCCCTTTTTATTCTCCAAGCGTGGCATTGGCAGACAGCTGCACGGCACTGCAACCCGTTCAGATAATTGATACCACAGCACCAGCCTTAAACACACCTGCATGCTGCGCAATTACAGTTTTCTTCTTGCAATTAATTACGCTGCCAAAGTAATACTAAAAGAAGCAAACATTAGTCCTATGAAATCCCAAGTGAAGTCTCATGCAGGCTTACCTGAGATCCCTCGCGTGTCCCAGTGTCTAGGGGAACATCTCCCAGCTTGAGATCTGTTTCAAGCTGAAAAGTTCAGCCTGAAAATTATTGCTGTTATAACCCTGTGAGTCAAGCACTGTGCAAGATAAGAGGAAACCAATCAGCAATTTTTACCGCACAAGGAGATGACAGGGTTTTTTCCCCAGTGCTTTTATTTTAAGTTACGAACGGTGCCTACCTCTCTAAAGTAACATTTCCGGGATTGCACTGATCAGCTCTGGTGCATGAGGAATTGGGGAACAGGACTTTTTCCCTCCTCTTTGCTTCATCACAACTTGACCAGCCTGTGGGATGGCTGCTGCTTCCCATCTGGCCATGACTCCTAATCTTCATGGAAGAGCAGTCCCCAGGGTTTCCAAACTCTACTAGAAGAAGAATTTGAATACAGGATTGTATTTTAAGTGTAAAATACATTTTTAAAAGTAAAATACATTTTATTAATATATTTTTATTTGTTAAAAATTTTATTTATTAAAAACCAGTTTTTTCCATCTGTTTTCAAGTCCCAGATAGGTTGCAATGTGCATAAATTCACCAGCTGCTAAAGCATGCTTTCTCTAAAGGGTTTTGACAGTTTGCTCTTCCCAAACACGATGGGATCCTCCACATCCCTCAGAGAGTGGCTGCTTACTCTTGCTGGCAGGGGGGAATGAAAGACCCCAGGTGCAATACCCTTGCGCTTCCCCCAGCACCCATGCATTTCAGTGGGAATTTAAGGCTGGGACCGCCTCTGACATTTTCCCTCCCACTCAGTTTCCAACAGGCAAACATCTCAGGTGGTTCAGTTTTCCTCTTTCACCACCGTTCCTTTCGTGCACCCTAATCCAAGGGTTAATATTCCAGCTAGTGCCGAGCACGCACAGTCTGAGTCACCGCTTCAAGGTCACATTCAGTATCGCCTTTTGACTCAGTGATTATTGGACCAGCTGGTGAGGAGAAGCAGTCTTTACTGATAGGTTATCTCCTCCCTGCAATACCTAAGGAACACACTTATCCCTGCCATCAGTGGAGAAGCAACCTGCTTTGCTGTGTGGGCTGACAGATATTCCTGGCCACCTCTGTGCTGCTGGGAGTACCCTGCTTTGGGCCCCAAATTGTGCGCTGGCCTTGGAGGTAACTGAAGAGCCTCGTTTGACCAAACCATGAGCAGTCAATCACTCTGCTGTCAGGGGAAAGGTCCTGGGACAGAGATGAGCCAGGAGTAGGTTGTGCATTGGCAGAAAGAGCCAGAGCTCTTCCTGAAGGTGGTATATTTGCTAGATCACCATGAAAACTTAAGAAATTGAGTTTTAAGAAGCTGGCATAGTGATGGTGTGTTCTTGCCGTGAAATGCAAAGAACTGAGGAAAAGACCTCACCATGTCTCTGTAACTCCTGAAAGGACAACCCAGCTGTTGCTGGAGGTGGAGAAGGAAAAAGAAGTTTGATAGCAGCACAAAACACATTTGGGGGAATATCCTAAACATTTTCCTTTTAAAAATATCACTCAATGAGGTTATGGGGACCCACAGCTCCCCATCTTCCCCAGGTGGCATGACCATATCCACCCGCCCTGGCTCAGGACTGCAGAAGCAGCAAGCTTTTTGATACAGACCTTCTGGACTGCAAGACCTCAGCTGAAGTACTAAGGGATCAGTTAATCCCTCTAAACTCCTTCCTGTCTGTGGAAGTGCAACCCAGTGCTTCCAGAGAAGGTGGATTACCAAGATGGTGACCAGGAAAGTGTTTACTGAGCACACATTGGTCATCACATGGCCGTGCCACAGGTACCCTGGAGCACCTCAGAGCCACTGTCAATCTGGTGAGAAACAATGACAAATTGGCTCAAAAAAGAAGTCCTGGAAATGTTTCCAGCAGTTCTCAGAAGAAACTCTCCCCACTGGTTTCTGCACCTCATGTCCACCACACCACATCAGACAGGTCACCAGCACGACCACCAAGAGGAAGGACTGTGGTCCCACTGGAGGCACGATGCTTACCCCAAAGCAGCCACACTGGAGCACCTAGTCTGAAAAATAAAACCCCCATGCAAAAGCTGCCCTCTCAGGGGCAGGATGCTCATGAACCTGCTCATTAACCACCGATGGTTGAGATGAGTAACTTTGTAGGTCCAGGCTGGAAGGAAACCACAGCCTGGGAAGCAACAGCAGTCATGGTTGGAGGGGTCAGGACATCCCTGAAATTATGCTCCATGTTGGGAGTGGGAGAAAACATGGGATTTGAAAGTGGGCCTACATGTGAAATGCATCCAGACCCAGGAAAATTATTTCCTTTGCGAGGCCCTTGTCTGGCAATGCCTGGACAGCCTCGTCCTACACATCAGTCCAGGCTGGTATCATGTCGTAAACATGTTAAGTTACCTTCTCACAAGGTGAAAGGTTTCCCACAGATCACCCTCTTTCCCAAGACCAAGAGTTCTCCAACTTCTTCCCCTGCTCATTTTGTGCTGAGACTAAAGAAAATTATATGTTATTTATAATATGTATCCTATGGAAAAATGGCTTCTACCCATCACTGCTATCACACAATACCAATTTGTACCCTTCCCAGACACATCCAGTAACTGCAAAGAGCACAGGATTTTCATTCTCAGCATAGCACAAATGCTGCAGAGCACTCTGGGACAAGCCAGCGAAGACCTGGCAAACCTACTTGGTTTGACGCCACCACCCAGCCGACTCATGGAAACGCTCAGCTGGTCTTGACTTCTCCTGACAGATGCTCTTGATTTCTTATATGAGACCAGGTTTTAATTACTTGAAAATATTTGACAAGAAGCATTCAGGAGATTGTTGGTCCTCTCACTCAGTGGGATTAGACAATACAGGTTTGGAACAACTTTGTAGGTAAACCACGTAAAGAGATCTCGGAGGATAAAATGATGCTATTTTTCCTGTCTTAAAAACATTTCCTACATTTGGAAAGTTTAAAATATTTTGTTAATCTACCCTTAACTAAAAAAGAATAACTTCTAAAGCCACTGACAATTAATGGATCCACTGAAGCAACAAGGCAAAACTGAGAGAAAGAAACCCAGTAAACACTGATTTGCAAATGTACGTTTCCTTATACAGTGAAGGTTGTGCTTCTGAATTGTTAAAAAAGAGGATTCAAACTCCTTCTATATATGATCCTTTAGGGGAAAAAATTAAGCACATTTGCTTCAAAATGTAAACCAATGAAGCATTTGCTTCGCTTTCTGCTCCCTCATTTTTTAGTTTCTCACCCCTCCAGAGCCAGACCAGAACATTTCAGAGAACTGACCCTTTCCTCCAGCATACACATTTTGCTTTAAAAACAGCCGGCACAAAACCATCATTTCTTTGTCTTTCAGAGAGCTCACTTTGTGCAAGTCATCAAAGCTGGGACCATATAAAACTAAGCTCTTCCCATATAAACGCGTAGGAGACCACAGTCTTCTCTGTGAAACTTCTGAAACTGAATTCCTCCATCCTGGTCTTCTAACATCAGCATTTAGGAAAGGCGATGGGGGAAATGGCCAAATAGACACAGAGGGAAGGTACATGCGGGACACAGAGGACTTCCCACCTGCCCTTGGCCTTCCAAGTGCTGTTCCCATGGAAAACTCAAATTCAAGCAGATCACAGAAGAGACTAAATAAACAGAGTACTTATTAATCTGTTCTGTCCCTTTGCTTTCCTTCCTTTTCTCTCAATCCTCATTCTAACCCTGAATTTATCACAGCACTGGCTTTCCCACAGACCATGGCGGGGAAGGACGTAACGCTCCATCAGTGGTGCTTCACTGTTGCCCACTCCACTCAAGGGAAATAGCCCAAAGTCTGGCTGTTTTCTCTTCTTCCCCGCTCATTTTCACGGTCCTTCACGTGGTCTCACAGCACAATTTGTTCCAGCTTTAATAGTTGCTCCTGTCTGAGCTCCTTCCAAACAGAGGCTCAGAGTGGCTTCACCTGAATTCGGCGTGCAGTAGATGCTCATCCAAAGCCGCAATGGTCCTCGCGACAACCGTTTTGGCAAACCCACAGAGATGCGTGAGGTTTCCAGGGACCAGCCAGGAATGCAAGATGCAATCCTAACAGGAGGCAATTTGTCCCCACCAAGAATAGGGCTGTGTTTGCCATGTCCTCCCTAAGCCAAACAAGCAGAAAAAACTTCATCTGTTAAAAATAGTAAATAACAGTAATACTTTAAGTGGTGAGGATTAAAGGAACGACTGACTTCACCGAGGCAGGAGAACTAAACCCTTCTCTAAAGTATCTCTGCTTTTCTGATGTGGCTTGTCATCATCAGGACAGCAACCTGACTGTCCCATTATTCCGTGCCCAACTGAGTTTTGGTTGATAGACCACAGACATCTCAGCATGAATGGCCCAAAGTCAACACACACACTCATTTGCTTTATAATGAAAACTTCATTTTCTATCAGCAAGTCCAGTCCCATGTTTGGGATAAAGCACCCGCTGCTTCGTGCTTGCAAAACGCAGCTGCTTCGTACACCTCCGTCTGCTGGATGAGGTGTGGAGTTCTTGAACGTCTTCAAAAGGCCCTCCTGGTGATTCACACCAATTCTGTTGCTTTTCTGTTAATTAAACTCATTAAAAAAAAGGAGTCCAGAAGAGACCCACCAGCTGGTATAACTCACTGCATACACAGAGCTGGGAAGAGGACAGATCTGCTGCATAACCTGGCTGAATTTCTGTTTGCCTCAATATTTTGTGCTGCCGTCTACAAAACCAGAAAGTCTGGCTGGATTTCTGCAGGCACTGAAACCGACTGCATCAACCCTGTGTTTTTCTGGGGGGCAAATTTTTTTTTTTTTTCCTGGGAAGCTGCTGCAGATACGGTATAGCAGTGAGCAATTCTCCAGCAAGGTCAGGCATGTCACAGGCCTCATCACTTGGAGGATGGAAACTTTGGCCCGAACATATTTGCTAAACCATGGCCAGTTCCTGAGCAGAAAATTGAAACAACCATCATCCTGACATGGGCATGTGGCTTGTATGGACTCAAGGTATTCACCAAAGGCTGGGATCCTGGATGTGAGGAGGAGAAAGCAATTATGACGCCTCTTAGATAACATTGTTTACTTAATAAAGACTGGCCAATGTCCTGATGGCAGGAGATAACGTTTCTGCATGGAGCTGTCAGCAAAAAGCTGCTCAGGCTTTGGCAAGGATGTACCGGAGGGTGATCCAGGCAGCACCATGTGGATTTTCTTCCACATCTTTCCTGGTCAAAAATGCTCACATGCCTGCTCCAAGCAGCAGCAGCAGGTATCTCTGCTGGGTGAAGGGCTGAAGTCATGGATGTGATGGCCATGCTTGAGTACAGCCCTGTGACCTGGCTGGCACACAGAGTGACCCAGAAGCACCAAGCGGTAGCACAAGATCTCTCTCAAGCTCTCTAGTTGGTTGCCCGACACCTGGGACATCAGTGATTTCCTTCTGGAGCATCTTCTGCCTCCAGTGGCCAATGCAGCTAGCTATTCAGGTGTTTCTCCAAGATCTGAACTGAGTTTAAAGCTCCTCGGGTATTTCTTTGGAAAACTTGAGCATGCTGGACAGGTTGCCAGTCCAGGTGGGTGCTAGCGCAGCTGCCTTCAATGGCTTCGTGGAACCTCTAGTTCTCCTGGTAAAGTCAAATCTGTCACCCCTGAGCTGGGAGAGCTCATCCCATTGGGTTCAACAGGAGCTTTGGCTGTGGACATGCCTCTTGCCTGCTCACAGGAGCTGTCTGGGCTTGGGATTGGGCAACACAAGGAAACATGGCTAAAGCCAGCTCTAAATACATCACTTGAGCTCAGGACCCCTTTCTGTGGGTACAGGCAAAACCTAAGACTTCAATGGGGAAGCAAGAGGAGGACAAAAGTGATGCCGAAGGGACAGAAAACCAGAAGAGGAGGCCCATAAAGAGCTGCAGAACATAAACCTGCTGCAGTCCCAGCGCTGGGCTACCTGGCATCCCTCGAGGGCCTCAAGCACCTGTCCTTGCACATAGGCTAAATAGCTTGCAGCTTATGGGGAGACAACACGCCGTGTTGCACAAATGCCATGGGTCCATAGCGTAACTGAAAGATGCTCCTGGTAGCAGGATCAGACCTATTCGTGGTGGTAAATGGTGACTTTCCTGCTGGACAGCACAGCTGGGAGCATGCACAGAAAGTTTAGGAAAGGCAGGCTGAACGGGGAGAAGGGCTTTTGTAAAGGTAGCGAAACTGGAACAATTATGGTTTCTGAGCTCAAAAGTCATGCACAGATCACTGAGTGATAGCTGAACTGAAGGGCTATCCACCAAACACTATCGCAGCATTGTCCTGGGATGCGGTGTGAGCCAGGACGCTCCTGCCCTTCTGGACAACCAAGTCCTGGTGATTTTTTGCTGCTGCCTAATAACGCGATTGATATTCAGACACAGGAACACCCAGAAATTCCCACATCACATGCCTTAAATATATTCACAGATTAAATGCAATGGCTTAAAGCTTCACCACAAATGGAAAACACACGTTCCCTGTCTCGTACGTAACGTCAACTTCCGAAACTGAAATATCCCCCTTACGGTTCCCCTAGCCTGCCTGAGATTTCCCATGAGCTAAAATACAGAATGACGTCATGAAGAAGTTGTGTGACAAGGCACGGGCAGGTCGTCCCTTCCATGGGATGAACAGGGGGTAGAAATGTGGAAAAGTGCCACATTTTCATTTCCTTGAACAGCAGCACAAACTGAACGACAAGGAGAGCACTGGAGCAAGCGTCAAAATCTCTGCCAAAAAGGTAATTGTGGATTTAAAAAAAAAAAAAAAAAAAAGCAATCTGGCTGCCCAATGAAAGAGAAAGCTATGTTTCAATCACTCTGCCAAAATACAAGCAATGCGTGGAAGTACACTGAAGGGCTAAAAATACCTGAACTAGAGTTATCTCTTACTGCTGGAAGGTACAGAGCTGCATCTTCTAGCTAACTGGGAGACATCAGTGCAGAGAAACAGATAACATCCTGAGCTCCTCGCCCACTCCACTTTCCTTTTAAGCCTATAAAACATTAAGTGGAAAAGCAAAAAAAGTCACCTTGGAGGGCAAGCTGAGGCTCGTGACCTGGCAGAGGGCTGCCTGAACCAAAACCACCCTGCCGGGCAGCACGTAGAAACCCCCGTTCTGCACTCAGACTCGCAGCTCAGACTCATCGCGTCCGACCTGCTCTGCCTGCGAGAAGTTGAGACGAAGCAAAATTAACCCAAAACAAAGGGTTGCTCAAATAACTTGTCTGGCAGTGTATTTTTCTCCCAGAGAAAATAAAAATCAGGGGTTATGATAATGCTATGCTGTGACTGGCATGTGCCGCGGCCACAGGCAGCCAGCAGTGAAGCCCGAGCAGAAGCAATTATTAGTTGAGTTAGGAAATATGTCAAAAGTCACCCAGAGCACCATAAACAGGTCCAAAGGAGAGACCCTTGAGATCTGTGGCTGCTTTGCAAAGCCTGGGGAGAGAGACGCATTAAAGCATTACATGGGCAAAAGCGGGGCTTGGATGAATTGCTTTGACTCTTCCAGGGGATGAAGATACCCTGTGGGAAAGCTCTTGCAGCAGGTTGTCCCCATCGTGTTAAAGGGGATGGGACCAACTCCAAGGTGGCCGGACCGCACGGCACTACCTGGAGGATTGTCCCCATCATCAGAGAGGGGTGATCAAGAGAGACATCCTTGTTTTGACAGAGGCCTTCTGAGAGCAAAATTGGTTAAGAGATTTCCAGATCTAAGCCAGCAGCACCTTCAGCACTCAGGAGCATAGCAGACAGCAGAAGCAGCCCTACAGCAGACAATTTTGCTTCAGCCCATCATCTCCTGGCTGAAGCACATTCCCCCCACGTCAACCCACTCCCCCTTCCTCCCTTCACCACCCTGCAACAAGATCACAAGGCGGCTGGATGCGTTTAGAAGCATTTGTTGGAAAACAAACACTTTGGTGAACAACATTGTCTTCATTTGCACCCAGATTGTCTTCATTTGCACCCAGAACAGCATTTATCAGAGTGGCTCCCGGGCCCCGGCTGGATGTTTTGCTCAAACGCGCACAGCAGCAGCCCCACGGGCATGGCACTTACCTGGGATGTAGGAGAGCACGGGGAAAGCATCGCTCTGAGGACGAGCCAAGCAGCATGTGCAAAGCGGAAGAGCTCTGGCACAAGATTGGGAAACCCTTCTTATCCCCTGGGCCTGGAGGCTGAAGAACAATAATGCAGAATTGGGCAGATCCTTCCCAAGCTAACTCCTGCTGGCTTTTTCTGGGCAGAAAATGAGCAAGGTGGGCTGCTCTGTGCCCACCCATGCCTACACGCCAAGCGTCTGCCAGCAAGAGTAACCACCAGGGCCGAGATGGTGCTGCTGAAAGCCATCTGCAGTCAAGTTGGGGGATTCCTGCCTGCTCCCAAACATTGCTAGAGTTGTGCTTATTTATTTAAACAATAAATTTGTTTGTGGAATGGATGGGCAGAAGGTGTTCTGCCCAAATCCCGGTGCTCACCAGCCAACCCTACAGCACACGCGGATAACCAGTGGCAGAAACGACATTAAGAGCATGCACTAGTGCTGGAACATTGATGTTAATTTTCCGTAAGGAAGGTGTGTTATTCCTGCCAGAGGAGATGCATGAGAACACCATGCTGCATGATGCAAAGGGTTCATCTCTATTTCGGTTGCCTGGCTGTGGAAGGAGTCCTTATCAAGTGGTCAAAAAGAAACCATAAATCCTTCCAGCAAATATTTGCTGCCGATAGCTGCTCAGTTGGAGGGGAAAAGTTGCCAAAACAGGAATGCACGGTGGCTTGTCTTCAGGGAGCACTCCGATACCCCGGCACCAGACGGATAAGCCCACAGGCAATACACTGAGCTTGCCCCCTGAGTAAAAGCAGGAGGGGGAGGTTCATGGGGGTTAATTGCTCTTTTCCCAGTACAGAAAAGCAAAGGGATCATTGTCCTTGCTTGCCTTGTGCTTCTCAAAAACCTCCCGTCCCTGTTATTTTAAGGGTCTTAAATCTTTCCCCACCTGGAAGGACTAAAAACTAAATCGAGATGGATCTCTGCGACATCAAAGTGCTCCCTCCTAGCAAAGACCTTGGTTTCTGTTTGTCCAGGACTCAGACAATTGCCAGGTCCTTCTCCACCTGAAGCTGTCCTTTTCCAACCTTTTCTAGCAGAGATCCGTCTTTCAAATTTCAGCCTCCTAGAATCTGCACTGGACGACACGTTAAGTTTTACCCCTCCGCACACAAACCAGGCTCCCGTCTGTCCTCCTACAGAGGCCCTCAAGCTAAACAACACAACGTTCAATTACAAGTCAAGAGAAGATGGTTTTACTGGCACAACGTGGGAAAAGCCATTAGTTCCATTTGCTTCCATCAAGGCAGCACACCACTGGATTTCAGCTCATTTACTGACTTCTTGCCCTGCACTGGCAGAAGTTTGCTGTGCTCACCTCTTTGATGGGCATCAGTGGTAAAGGTCCACACGCGCCCAAGCAGCACAAGCTTTGCTACCCGAGGTAGGTGCCCACAATGCACCAGGGCAAGGGGTTGATGTACGAGGTGGTTCAGCCTCTAACTGGGAACAGGATTGCCCTGGAAGTTGCCCAAGGATCTCATCCCAGAAATACAAAGTTCAAAAGGCAAGTGTGGGTGTTCAAAGTCTCCCGGAGACCACCACCACCCCTTGGCTGTGCTTCTGCAGAAAGCGAAGGCCAAAGAATCACCACAGATGTGCCCTACCCGAGTGGTTTGGGGGAAAGGCAGCTGAAGCGCTCGACGGTGGCAAATTTGGGATCCCCAATCGTTAGCGCAATGCTAAACAACGAGCGGTTGCACTCCACACGCCGATCCCCGCAGCGTTAGCGCCATCACAAGCCATTGCCCATCTTAAAAAAGCTGGTGCTGCCGAGCAGATACTCACAGGGAAGGAGAAGAACAAGGCAGCGCAAGCGCCGCAGTCTGGAGTTAACGCCGACGCACAGCAATTTTGTCCCGTATCTACTCCCTTGGTCCCCTCCTCCAGACTCGGCAGCACCCAGAGCAACGCCACACTGCTGAGCTCCACGTCCCTGCTTGCCCAGACTTATTTCTCAAGACAGCATGCTTTACCAAAGCACAGCTCTGCTGCGAAAAAAATGAAACCATGTTTAGCAAGACCCATGCAGTAAGTCAGACACTACAATGCAGAATTCAGCAGATTCCATTTAATGTCATGTGCATATATCCATACATTTACTTATGTCAATGGTTTTGATGTGCGTGACGCCAGGTCTTGAAAAATCTACTTGTTTGTTTACGTCTGGGAGCGTGAATTCTCTCAAGCAATCATCTCAGGGTGGGTTTGCTTTTTTTTTTTAAAAAAAATAATTGACTTTCAACCACATCGTTGCAAAGATAACACCGTGAACTGAAGGTAAAGCATGCAGAGCTGATCCCTAAAATTCGCAGACAGCTCTGCAAACGCTGTTGCAAAGGGTTTTGCCAAGAAGCATGGGGCGTGAAGAAATCCCCTCCCTCCCAGGGAGAAGGAGAGCTGACAAGAAACGGGCTAGTCTTGTTTAGCATCCCAAGCAACAGCGAGGCAAAGCAGCAGAAGTTAACACCCCATCAGTTCTTCAAGGAAGATTTTGGCCAAGGCTGAGGAACAGGGCAGAGAAGTAGAGATAAACCATTCCAAAAAAATAGAAGAAAGAAATGACACTTTCCCCCCCGTGTACTCGCAGAAATGTTGACTTTTTTTTTTTTTTTTTTGTCATTTAAGTAACAGGACTGATAGATCCTGGGGTCATGGAAGTTTACCCTGCAATGTGCTCCGTCCCAGCAGTTTTGGGGTAGATTTTTCAAGCCCTGGTGATGGCTCCCAGGAAGGCTTCTCCCCTCCGCTCCCAGACGATCAGAATCTATTGCATAGCATTTATTTCAGATAAGGCACTGTTTTGCCCAGCACGAACAGCAATTCAAAATCAATGCAGTTTCCATACAGTCCAAATTTGATGGCCTACAGTGCAATAACACATAAAATTAAAGGCAAGGTTTGGAAGAATAAACCCAGCTCTAAATTTAAACTTAATATTAAAAAGATAAAGGAAACTACATTTTTCAAAAGCCTTTTTATTTTCCTTCACCATTGTTGTTTTACAATACAAATATCACCTTGTGAATACACAAAAACCCTACAGAAGATAACTCTGCTTCACGTAAAATACAGAATGGATATATATATATTTATATATATATTTTCTCTTCTTCATTCTTTAAAAAAAACCTATTTTGTTCTGCACATTGGCAAGTTTAGGATAGAATACTTCCCCAAACATACAGTATGTATGGTAGGAGTGAAACTTATAATTACATGCAGTTTCTGCACAAATATTTTAAAGAAATAGATTATCTTTGTTGTTTTTCAACAACATTTCAATACGGGATGGAGAAACCATTCGTAGTTCACTCAGTGATCATTTGTAAAATTCTTAAAAAACAGGAATTCATGGCTGTTTTTCTTTTTTAAAATACAGCTACCAAGTAGACAATAAAGTGATACCTTTTAGTTTGACCTGCCCACAATGTGTGAGCAAGATCGGACCCTTTTTATTTGTTTGTTTTTTTTTCCCACCCCTACACATGGCAATTCCAACATTATAAGCAAATTTCCAGTTTAATTTAGCTATAAATGCAAAAATTAGTAATTATACAGTATATATAATTCTGCTTTCATGGAATACTTTATTTTAAATAAAAACATTTAAGACTGCCTACTGACCATACAATCAAGACAAGAAAGGCACTAGAAACATAGACAAATCTCTCTCTCCCAAGAAGCATTTTCTTTAAATTTTAACTCTCTGTTCTCTGACATGTAAAAATCTTTTTAAATTTAATTTTCATACACATTTTGAAAAATAAAGTTAGGAAATACTTAGAAAATCACTTTACAACTTTTTTTCTTCCTTTTTTCTTCTCCCCCCCCCCCCCCGTTTTTTTTTTTTTTTTGCACTTTTTGACACAGTCACTGCAGATTCTACAAAATCAAGATTACCGAACCTTCCTGTGTCTATCATCTTATACGTAGTGCGGTGCAACAGGTAGAAAGATTTCTTGATTTTACCCAAGGCAGGTACTTAGAAACCTTCATATAGTCATTTGCTAGAAAATGGCTTACAGCCCAATCTTTGGGGCAAGAGATATGAAAAGTATGTTTTCCCAAGAAAATAATATGCTTTATTCCCAGACGTGACTGGAAAGACCAGAACTTATGATATAAAAGCTTTCATTTATGCTGTCGCATCATATACAAAGGAACATGGTGATGGGTAAATGTAAATCCCAAATCTATTAACAAGAAATGTATAACAGTGCATGATAAGTTAAATTCTCTTTATTGTTGTCCAACGCAGATCCTTTGGAGAGAAAAAAAGATCACAGTGCTTACCAGGTAACTGAATAGGTTAAGTCAAGGGAACTGTTAAAAGAAAGGGTTAGGGAGCGGTTGATTTTTTTTTTTTTTATGGCATCTTCTCATACGGAGTTCTTAGCACTTGGGACAGGTCCTTTCCCCCCATTTTGTCCATCGACACGCTGTTATGTGTCATTCACCAGGCGGCTGTATTTCACCTGCCTGCCCCGGTGCAGCACTGGCCAGGGGAAGGGCCAGTGGTAGGAGCGAGGTACAATTCCTTGGACATTCTTTTCAAAGTACTGGAAGGGCTTGTACCACCAGACCCTTGCGAGGAGGTTAGTTTGGGAAGCTTCTTTTAGCACCTGCACAAAGATAATCAGAAAAAAGAGCATTACAAAAGAGCACGTTGCTTGCTACCGGTCATCAGTGACGTCTTGCTTACAGCTGCTTAAATCTCTCGATACCTAGAAACACCTCCCAAACAGATCTGCACGGACAACGCTCAAGAGGAGCCAAGCTACTTTTCCATAGCCTCCCTGTGCACACCAAATGTTGCTCTCAACTGAGGTTCACCCTCGTTTCCAAGACCTCAGATGTTCCATGGTCCCATAGGAAAAGAATGAATGGCCCAAAAGATCAGTCTCTCCTCTCCTTTGGGAATAGCAAAAAAACCCCAACCCGAAGCACACCTGTTTCCATAAGTATCTCTGAAATTACATGTAGCTCAAGAATCACTTTGGAGCCTGGCTGGTGCCTACAGGGCAACGACCAAGGCATGCCTCAACCCATCCAGAGGAGGTAACAAACCCTGCCCTGCTCTCTACATGCTCTCAAACTGTCCCCACCCAACCTTTTGCTTCTCCTAGCCACGAGCAAGCCACAGCTGAGACACAAGGAGTGGGCAGGCACCAAGGGAGTTGTCCAACTACTCTGCTGCACGTTTTCAACACTAGAGCAGGGAAGTACTGCATCAGCCCACCGGAAAGTGTAAGCATGGTGCCCGTATGCTAAGCTTTCTTTCCATGTCATAAACTCACATGTAAAATAAATCCACCATAGCCCTAGTGGGCTTTTGCTTTTCATTTGAAGGTCAGACACAAGCCACAACTCTCTGCACATGGAGCAGCACCAGGAAAGAGATACTAGCAGGCAAATGTGTGCTCAGGTAAAGATCCAGGGACTGGCATTACCCAACATCTCAGCAGCTTAGGGAAGCAACGTTGAGCCATCTTCTGAGTCACATCATACAGCAAAACAGGTACATTTCCATACAGTAAGGCAAAGGGCTTTCCTGAAGCAAGTCCTCATTAGCACTAAAGGCAATCCTGACCTTCAGTAGCTTCCAGCTTGGAAGCATGGCCACTCAGCACCATTGTTTTGACAGACTCCCAGAGCAAATTCAAAGCGTGGAAATCAGTCTGGTGCTGTACGACAAGAGTTAGGAAGTCTGGGCACAGACTGCTGTCGAACACAGTGGTTCCCAAACTGACTAAACATCAAAGTGCATTCTCTGCAATTAGGCATTTGGTGGTAAAAATATACCACAGGGCTTAACTGTAGTGTATTGCTTCAAGTAGCGTGAAATCCACTGGAATAAAATGACATGATAGCTAGAAGACCTTGATATGATCTAATAATCTGTACCATCACAATATTAACTAATTTCCTATCATCATACTAGGTCTTTCTTAAACATAATTAACTGGAGTCATATGCCACAGATAAGCAAAATATCTTTCTCCACATTGCACAGAAAATATTTGGACACCAATTTGCTGTTACAGACCTAAGTTTCTCAACTCACTAGGTCTTTCCCACAGGTAACAGACTTGCACATTTTCACTCACATTCCTCAGCGTTGTAAGCTCATCTCTTATTGACTAGTTCACCGGCAGGAATGTGAGAACAATGAGAATGACATGAGACCTCATTTAGATGACTTCATTTGACCTTTGAATCATTTACCACTGCTCTCTGGTTGAGGATTACAAACCATGCTTTGCTCTCTCCCATCAAGTGCTGTGTCTCCTCCTAAGCAGCTCCTCGTCCTTGGTATTTCCTTCATCACCCTATTTTTCATGCCTTCCCAGACACGGGCCTTAGGACAGGAGCAGCCTGTTCTTTGCTGCACTATCCTCCAAAAGAAAAACATTTCCCTTGGCCAGGGGAACTTACTGCCATTTGGAAACACTTTGAAAAACTGGTACATTTTTACTGAAGCCTCATACTATTCTTCAAAAGACCTGTCATCTAACTAAAGGGTGCAAGCCACAGAATATAAGGAAAACCCAGTTGGCCTCAACAAAAAAAACAACCAAACAAAAAAAACCCAAAAACCAAAAAAACACCCAAAGCAAAAAGCCCCACCATATCTAAATGGTTTGCTCTGCTATCACAAAACTGGCCAACTGGCCCAAATTCAGGAAACCTTCAAAAACTGAGGTTACACAGCGGAAGCAGAGAGGCCTGCCTGCCTGCAGGTAGACCTTCAGACATTTTTGTGGTCAAGATGCAAGATGAACCCAATTGATGACACCTCTTTCTTTCCTGCAAACCCAGTGTAAGGGGGGGAAGAGAGGGATGCTCCACAAGACACAGGTGAGTCCACTCCTACTCCTGCAGAAAGGCTCAAGGCAAAGTGTGGATATTCGCCCACCACCACGCTATGGCAAGCGCATCCAGAGACTGGGAGAAACTCACTTGCTGGTTGGCCATTGTGTGATACCACCAGAAAAGTCTTGTAGTGATGTAGTAAGCCACCACCACGTCCACAGTGTAGTGGTCATGAGCAAGGAGGATGCAGAACATCCCAACCATGCTGAGCATCCAGCAAAGCCAGTGATACCACCAGAGTCGCCGTGGGGAATCTGGAAAGGAGCAGAAGCAGTGATTATTTCAAAGCCTAATGTTATCAGCGCGCATACTATTGCTGTAATTAGCAAAGGACAGGGACTGCAGTCCTGGGTGGGTAGCTCAATGCCTGCATTAAGATTAAGAGCAGGAAAGCTCAGACCACAGTAAGTATCCTTCTCTTAAGGTGTAACTTCTTAAAATTGTACTCAGGGGCAATCAGATCCTTGGGAAATAGAAAGGTTATGAAATCTTTGAGAAACAGGCCCAATACATAACAATATAATATACCCTGGTCAGTAAAATTAACTGATTTGTATTTCAATATTGAGTCTACACAGACAGCAATCCATTCCTCTTGCCTTTTGTAAAAGACAAATGCATACATTAAGGCCCGAGTCTTGCAAAATGAGCAACCTTGCATTTAGCACGGCATTCATCTCTCTCTAGACTAGGAGACACAGAGTTGAAATACCATTTGTCAGGCAGGATGCAATGAAGGTTTTAATTATATTCTAAACAATTTTTTTTTAAAAAATAAAATGCTTAATTCAGACACCTACACGGTAAAGTGTTTTATTTTGTCTCCAACGTTTTCTTTCTGAGTAAGCCCTATGTCTTTGAAGTTCTATTATTTAATTGAAAAAAGTGTGCATTTTTACTTTAATTGTATTTACCGATCAGCACAACAATAATTCTTCAATTAGCAAGGAATTATACAACAGGAACTTTCACACAAACAGTAACGAACTTACATTCTTTGATAAATAAGTATGTAAGAGTTAATATGACGGTGTGACCGCTGTACAGATAGTCGCCACACATGTTGTGGGATCCTGTGATGGACAATCCGCCACCAGCAATCAATTTCATTATCCTTCGCAGATGAGATTCCCAGTCTCCAAAAAGCTGGTGGAAGAGTAAAACACAAAAGCACAGTAAAATATCAGCGCTAACCTTTCAGAGTTTAAAGCAATGGCGTTAGCCAGCAACTTTGCCTTTCAGTTATTCTGTTTTTGGCTTTGACACATGAGATCAATCACTAAATCAGGAAATGACACAAGAGCTTATTTTTTTAATTGATGCTTTGCATCTATTATAGCTAGTGTTCATGTGAGCACAGGCCGCGTGCACCTCCATCCATTTGTCTAAAATATTATTTTAAGTATTCAATGTATGAAGAATCAAGAAAATTATTACAATTTCCCTATAAACACAATATCCCAAAGGACTACTGTTTTTTTCCTACACTTACAATAGAGATTGAAAAGGCATGGGAAAAAGGCAATTTTCTTTACACACGTATTTGTGTATGTATATATGTGTGTAAAAACCCTTTACACCAGGTCACTTCCAATGGAAAACATTGCATCTTTTCAGTATAATACCAAAGCAAAAAACTGGTCCAAAAGTTGTTAAATTCCTGTTAGTGGCTACACACGAGTGCTACACTTACGGTAAAACAGGCAGGTGAGCAAAAATTGTTTTCTGTGTTATTTATAAGTACTTATTACTGCTAATAGGCAAAGGCATAATCTTTCCCCCAGGTCTTGTTGGCAGCATCTGCTAATGTTCGTGGATGTGTGGGAAAATGATTTTTAGTGGGAATCTTCAAGCAGAGCTAATGCGTTCGGGTATCTTTTTATTCATTATATTCTTGCACTGGGATATACAATGGGCATGTGTATATATATGTGTGTGTGTGTATATATATATATGAACCTCACAGATATGCAGTGAGGTTCAGAATAATGACTGCTGGAAAACCCAGAACTTCTGTAATACAGTTTCAAAAATCCAGCTTCATCAATAAAAAGGAATTAAAAATATTTTCAGCTATAGCTAGAATTTTGTCATGTTCTCTAAATATCTGGTTTTCCGTCTGTTTAAGAGACAATGCACTCTAAAATAAATCAAGCTTAATTTACTTCATCTGGTTCATAACAGTGCAGGGCCTGCAGATTATAATCCAACAGAAAGCAGGATGAACTGTCCGAGCTGTACGTCCAGCTGCCAAAACCCAGATTCAATGCACAGAAGACAGTATCTCACCCCAAACTCTAAGGCCTCCCACCACCCTGCCGTGGAAAGTCTTCAAAATCGTTCCTTTCCACTTTGTATTTCAAAAGAAAAATACATGGCGTTTGTCAGAGCACGGCACCAAACTTCTGCACTGGCTTTAACGCACACAATCAATGCGAGCAACAGGGACATTCCTCCACAGCTGATGGACTTACTCTGACCCACCGCCAACCCATGATACTGGCTCAGAGGGTGGTTCTGAAAAAATGTCAATTTGCCTTGGGAAAGCCAAATCGAAGCAAACCAAGTCCTTCTGCTAAGGACGCCCCTCTCCCGCCTCCCAGGTGACCGAAGGGCAGCTGGCACTGCCCCAAGACTTTGCTTTTGCTGCTTCCACCTCTAAACCAAGCCCAAACATTAAACAAATCCGTAAAGAAAATGTATGCCGTGTGACAAGCACAATCAGGGCGTACTGAGCACCGCCAGGACCCAACAGGAAGCAGGAACCATCTGAGCTCAAAGGAGCAGAACTAATGGATCACAGCATGCAACTACACGTATGCTGCATCCTTACCTCATTTTATGAAGTTTTAAAATCCATGGTAACCATTTAAAAGTCAGAGGAAAACACAGATCCCCCTGGCTGGCCACTATAGGCATGTTTTTCTTTTATTTTAAAGCTCAGTCTTGCTTTAAGAAGTAGAAATTATTAATTTCTGACAGATTTAAACAGGGTCTTTGCAGCAATTAAACATTTCCATGCTAATAGTTCCTTACCAAACATTAAAGTGCTCCTCAAAGCCTGCTCTTCAGAATCATACATCATTCAATAAGGTGTTGAGAGGTTATTCTTTTCCCACCAGTATATTTATTGCTTTCAAGAAAGCCCAGCTAATCCTTAGTCTTATCGGGCAACAGAAGAGCACAGCTTAGGCTTGTCTTTACGTGAGTAATGAGATGGGCTTGCCAAAGCTGTAAATGTCTAAAAATGGCAGATTTATTCACATCAGCCCATGAAGAACCTGTGTTCTTTCTTTTTTCATTTCATAATGTCTAACTGATCAAATATAATGCTGACTCCTCTCCCACTTGCTTCTCTTTACAAAAGACCTCAGTCCCTCAAAAAGCCACGCGTGGCTTGGCAAACACCCTGCCTTGTCAAACAACCGGTGTAGAACATTTGTTGGCTTTATTTCCCCAAGGAACCAAAGCGTTTCGGCTTTGCTTGTACATACCAGCAATCCTCACCACAACGGTGACAGCACGTGTACCGAGTTGAATCAGGATTTTACTGCCTGTAAATCAGTGATTTTACTACCTGCCATCTTAACTTACGTCTATGCGCACAAAGCCGTTGAACTGTGTGTGCAGTCGATATTTCACAGAAACTTCTCCTGTTTCAATCAAGCTACAGCAGAAACGACCCCAGGAGGGGCACAGAGATGAACCACTATGGAGAAAGAGCTCTTGTGTCCGATATATGGATCGTGCTCCCTACCACAGAAGTCCAGTCTGTATTAGACTGCATTTCTCTACCAGAAACAGCCCGTTGCAGTAAGGACCACGCTTACACCAATGCTGGTGTGATATGAGATGGATGCAATACCACCATCCTTCTCCCACCTCCAAGGCCGAGCACGTGAGTTGCCCTTCAAGGCTGACTGCAAGGGTCTTGCCCAAGCACCTCTGTCTCGGTAGCTTGGCTTCAGCCGCGGCTTTTGCAAGCCCATTTTATTCCTTGGCACAACAAACAGGAGTCAGTGCTAGATTGGGGAGGAGGTGACAAGTCATTGTGCTAACACAATTGCAAAAATACATGCAGGGACAAATGGCTGCAAAGGAGACAGAGTTTCACCAGCCTTAGAAGTGTCTCTTTAGGCTATTTTCAAATACAAATCATACTTGGACTTGACACACTGAAGTGTTCAGAAATAAATGAGTCACACATGGCACCTCTACAGGTTGCACACCTTTGACTGCTTTGGTGGAGAGAGAAAAATGCTGATCGTGTAAATTAGTTTGAAATGCTACAGAAATTGTGTAGATCAACGATTCGAAAAGGGTGGGAATGCCTGCACTGCCCCAAAGCCAACACCTTCACTGAGAAGGAAGCTGGTGATCTGCAGAAGGACGTCCCCATCATACTAAACTGGTATTTTCAAATTAGTAACAATTACTGAGAAAGTGCTGCTCACAGTTTTGGTAACAGCAGGACAAGGGGAAAACATACAGATTAAAATATGGAAAGGCAGCCAGAAATAGTTTACCTTTGGAGAACACTTGAAGTGCATGCCAGGTACTGGGAGTGTAGTCACATACATTGTAATACACCGATACAGGTATAGTGTGCCAACTATACAGAAAAATCTTCTGCTAATTATAGACCTAGAAGAAAGGGGGGGGAAAGGAAAAAAGTAAGGAGGTCACAATGCAAACAAAATATGCAAAGGTAAATAAAACAAACTACCAACTGTTCTCTTCTTGATGCTTTTGAAACTTGTGACAGTATCGGCTTACACCTGAGAATACTGAATTACTTGACAAATATTCCCACGCTTTACAGGTCAGAAACAGAAGAGCAACTCAACATTACTCGTGAAGGTGATTACAGAAAAATATAAGGATTAGCATACAAAACCTGTGCAGATTTAGTGTTGAAGACATTAAAAGGGATTTCATGCCCCACACCCCTGCAATTAGCTTTGAGGGGTCACTAATTTTCTATTCAAGGCAGGGGATAAAATTACAATATTTTCATTATAAGATGAAAAGGAGTAAGTTTACTTTGGCTGACACACACATTTAGTAATTACAAAGGGCTGCTTGAGAAGAAATAGCCTGTATGACCCAAACCAGTGAGAACACATCTTTCCTGAGCAGCATTAAAGAGGAAGCAATTCACACGAGCAACGAAAGCTCCGAAATACAAATTCAGAGCTGCGCTGGCTACAGGACAGGGTATTTTCACGGGAAGCCAGTCTCAAGGCAAACAGCCATAGCTGCGAAGAGATTTATTCATCGAGGGCTGCCAGCAAGCCGCTGATGTGCACAGAGAGGGCAGGTGCAATTTTGGGGTACTGCGATGGAGTTCTGCAAAACCAGCAGGAGCACACAGGGTAAAGAGCTGCAGCTTCCACTCAGGAGCCACACCCAGCCCCAAAACTGGCCCGGCGAGTTTCACTGCTGCATACCAGCTAATAACCTCACAAGGGAAGGGCGAGGGCAATTAAACCCCTTCTGGCACATCCATCAGGACAGGAGCAACCTCCACCTGAGCTCCCACGGAGTTCAGCAAAGAGAAATCGCTGCCAGATGTACAAAAAAATCACGGGCAAATCCCATTACAGCAGTTGTGACCTTAACCACTTTGTGTCCTGCTGGTTACAGACCCTGTTGGTTTCAGGTGATTTTACACTGTTGTTATTTACAGTTATGATCATTTCAGGAATACAAGGATTACAATGCAAGCTGCAAGTTCTGGCATTCATTTGTTGCTATTTTGAAGCATTGACTTTTTTTTTTAAAAAAATAATATTCTATCAAGCTGAGCTCTTTCGAAGCTCAAAATTGGCTAACTTTCTTATTTTTAATAGCTTTTGGCAGAGTTACTAAACTGTAGTGCTCCACTCTTGGAGGAATATTACTTCGCAGTGCCAGAGAAGTAACAACTTGGAGTGTCTTAATTTATCAGAAAAGCTTCAACTATTACAGTGTAAATGCATTTTGCACTTGAGTGCTCACTGCTATTGAAACACGGTATTTCACATTTTTTCCTCCCCCTCCTGGTGTAAACATGGACAAAGCTGGGAGTTAAAAATTATGCTTTATTAATGTAGCTCCATGGACTGAAACTTAAGAGCAGAAGGCACCATGCCACTGGGGCAATGGTTTCCTCTGTGTTTCATATGGGGAATTTTTCTCTCAGAAGGGTGATCCAATAAAAGTCTCACACTTGTGTCTGGCTTTTATAATCAGGCATAAACTTGCTTCTCTTTATAACCTGGCATAAGGGCAAACAGGGGTCGTTCGGGATTAAAGACTGAGCAGCACTTTATTTTGAGAGACCGAGGAAGCAGCAGCGTTTTATTGAGCACTGAACTTTTTTTTTTTTAAATTAAAAATACCCACAAACCTACTCGGTTTAGCTGGATTTAGTGTATTTTAGCTTAGGAAAGTCTGTGTCAAAGTGCTCTGTACCGTAAAAAGTAAAATGCCTCATATTTTCCCTTCTCAAAAGGATTTGTGTGTGGGTGCATGTGTGATTACGAGCCAGCCAGCAAGAACAACCTCTAAGCTTATTACTGGCCAAGGCAACTTCTATTACAACTATCCAGACAGACCTCACCTAACGCGGGTAGCTAGCACACTGCTTTTTCAATCCCATGAGTGTGCAGGCTGAATCAGATGTCAAGCACGGCCAAGAACCAGCATTGTACTTCTCCCAAAACATCTGGGAACGCTTCCCAAAGAAGTTAATTCTGCCTCAGCAGCTCACTGGACTCCTCGAGCTCCCTGCGGTGCCTGCAGAAAAAGGCTTGGGCAGCCCAGAGTTCCCAGCTGAGACCTGCACACCCAGCCTGCTCCTGCTTTCTGGCGAGAAACCAACCCAATCCAATGCCATGGAGAGTATTCTGCATGGATGTTCAAGGAAAGCTGTCACCAATTTCCTCGCACCAAGTCTAGTGCCTTGCCTGAAAGCCAGTCAGAAACTGCAGTCTCCTCCTGAAGGTAAAATTAATTTTCAGGCAAGAAAGCAGTAACAGGGGCCAAGGGAAACCCTGCACTGTGGTTAGCTGGAGAGACACACCCAACACCCACCTCCATTTTGGCCCCAACTTTGCAGTCCAATGAAGACGACACATAGGTCCTATTCAACATCATCATGCAACCCCTGGACTAAACAAGGAAGACCTGAGCGATCAGTATCATGAATGACACATGTCTATTGTTCTTCATTGCTTAGGAGAATAGCAGGCTCAGCTTGGATGAAATCACGTTATCAGCAAATAATGGATCTGGTAGGATAAGGAATAGGAATTTCACTGCTTGGCAAAGAAAAGTGTTTCAAAAAGTCTGAAATGACGAAGCTGCTTCCTTCGGTCAAAGGTTCAACTCAGCCACTGGCTGCAATTCAGCTCCTGGGTAACAATGCTGCTGGTTCACCGGTGACCCTGAGCTTGCACTCGGAGACATCCATGAACGGTATCTCTACCATCTGAGTAGGCGAGGAACCAGGTTTCATCCTGCCCTGCAATCACCTGGCTTCACGTCTTATCTTCAGATCTCAAATAGAGTGTGGCAATGGCTATCCCTGACACCATCAGAGGTCAGAGAAGTGAGGAAGGTCTAGCTGGCTTAATTCAAGAATAAAGAGAGGGAATTAAGTTTCAAAGGCAGGTGATAACCCATGCCACAAAAGTGATTCAGCTCTTTTTATAGCACTTAGTGGTTCACCATCCAAAGCCACGAGAATGAGGTCCTCCAGATAAAACCATCTCACTGGGCTCCTGTTCCCATGAGCACCTCTCCCGTTCTTCCCTTCCTGCTGCTTACCGACAGCTTGGGCCTCTCAGACTTCAATAACTCTGCTCATTGACATAAAAGAAGACTTTTGGTCTCCAAAGCATTACGTGACCAGTACACACACTGACCAACACTGACCAGCTATTCCAGGGCTGATACTAGGAATGGAAAGCTCTGCGACTCCCCAATGTCTTCCCCTAACACCAGAAAGAGCCCTTCTAAAGCAAATACAAGTGAACACATCAAAGCAAATGAGGACACGGGGAATCTTCACATCTATCAGTGATAGCAACATACTCTTATCATCGAGTCAACCCGTGTCTCACTGCTTCGAAATCTCCAAGGACTTTATGGATTCTGCTGTTCTTAACCTAAAGACTCTGCTCAGCTCCATCACCAGGTGTTTGGTCCCTCATATCGCCTTATTAATCTGACGCCCCATTCTTGAGAGCAATCCCATGGCACCTTCTCTAGATGCTTCCCTTGGTTTTGAACAACATTTATGCTCAGAGACCCCAAGAAAGTTTATGGTTCCCCACATTCACCATAGGCAGCTGAAGCAGTGGGGAGAGGAGCTGGAGGGCAGTTGGTAGCACTGCACACTGCAGCTACCAACGTAAGAGCATACCAACTGAAGCTTAGAGTCATAAACAAAACAAGAGGCCAAGCCAGAGTAAATCCTTCTTCCTGTACATATGAGCACATTTAAAAAAAAAAGGCAATTCCACTTTTTTTTTTTTTTTTACAGTCCTATAACAACAATAAATTAACCATTCTAGAAACTTTCCTTTAAGGAATGTCACCTCTGTAAAAGTGTACAATTGTTTTAAAATTTCACCTGATATAATACATTAAATAGTATAAAGCAGCAGAAAAGATGAATGAACCATCATCTCACTCTTGTGGATTACTTAAACATCTGTCACATTCCTATGGAAATCCACAGCTTGTATTGCACAAGGGTATCCTTCCCCAGCTTAGCAATTCTCTTTTGTCGAGCCGCCTGTACCTTACGAAGCTGGTGAACCACGTGCTTACATTTAAGTTTTAATGGTTTTCTCCGTTATAAGGGAGAGTGATCCACTGGCCTCTGTTTTTATTTCTTTTAAAAAGGGAAATCTGTATTTCTAGGTCATTACAAAGTCCTGTGAACTGAAGGATCTTGCATTTCACACAGTGGGGCCCAAATTACGTTCCTTCCTCAGCTTCCTACACAAAGATCCACAAAAGAGAGTCAGTGAACAGGTAAAGAACGAGATGCTGTATTAGCAGAGGAGAAGAGGAGACCCTCTTTGGGCTGGGCAGCTGTGGGGACATGCTTGTGCTTGGTTTTTGAAAGGAAAGGTGATACGCCACCTCATACTGCTTAAAGCCACTTGACTTTGAACACTTCATTCACAGCCATGGCGGCACAAAGGTTTGTATCAGACACTCGTGGTAAGGCAGCCCAAGGAGTGGATTTACGGCAGTATAAATGCCCTAAATTAAGCATCTGCGCTCTGTAGATGGTAAGCGGTAGATTACGTCTACTGGCAGGCAAATTCACCCTTGCAATTCTGACCAGTATGAGCAAAGAGGCAGACACCCACTAAGACCTTGCAAATTCATTGCATAGCTATGCTTTTGCATATTTTATGATTAGCTTGTGACACACTTTGTGTTTGACGTTACCTGTCCCATCTCATATCAAGCAGAAAACAAATTTCAACGCTTTTTTCCACGCAGCACTGTTTAGGTGCATGGACTAAACCGCTGCCTGTTGGTTTTGTCCAAGAGTATCACAATCTGAAGGTAGGTCTTTACATCAGGCAAACCACAGAGACACTAAATCCATCCCAAGTTGGTTCGCACCTGTGTTCACGACAGCGTGAGGTGTGCTGCCTCTAAACAGACAGGACAGTCAACTGAGTTAAGAACATCACTACATCCAGTTCATGGCTTTCCACACATGAAAAGGGTTCAAGTTAATTGCGCAGGTAAACAAGATCAGGGCTATTTCTTAGTTTCGTAGGTAGCAGTTGGACTGAACTTCTCCCTTTTGCACAAGCAGCCCAGACAAACTGCAGTTTGCATGTGGCACGGTATCTATTTCAGTTTGGGAAACCCAAATCAGAAAGATCACAAGCTTCATTTTATTTGGATGTAAACTAGTATCTGACCTCCAAAAGCTGGCAGAAGTATAACCTAGCACTCGGTTTTCAAAAGGTGTTACTTACTTGTATTTTAAGAGCAGCCACTGAACAAACCACAGTCCTACAAGGATCATGCCGTTGATTTCACAAATAGAAAAAGCCCATTGCACCCGATCAAAGCGATCAAAAAATGCATCTGGTAGGGGAGGCTGCACCTCCTTGGGAGGCACTCGTTCATGAACGACTGAGATAGTCACTGTGGTAAAGACGAAACAAAAAAGTGCATAAGTAAAAGCCAGGAAAGTCTTGCCCCATTCCATAGGATACTGTGAGCGCTCTGGCTCTGGCATGGGGATCTTTATCATCTCCTTCTTATACCCATTTGGTATCCCGTTCAGCTTCATTTTACTGCTAAAGCCATTCTCGCGCGCGGTGTTGCTCACGCTGACGCGGATGTGCCCGTTGATGTGCCCATTTTTGTGAGCCTCGATGTGGTGAGCCATTTTCAAAGTTTCAATCATGTGCAATAGCCGCTGTCCGCTGTCGGAAGACACCCGGGAGAGAGGCGTCTTTTTAAAATCCTCCTCCGTGAGGTTGATCAAGTCCTGCCCGGTGAAGCTCTTCAATGGCTCACAGTACTCCGGCACGGCATTTTCCGTTAGCCAATTTGTCACCTCCTCAGGTGACCACAACACCACTTCTTTCATCTCGCCAGGCAGCCGGGGCACAGTCTGACATCGATTTTAAATTGGGCAGCAGTCACTGTGACTCCAACGTGTCGGAAAGCTCCTCCTTGGCTTCATCGTGTCTGAGGAAGCAGTTTGGAGAGAGGCAAGTCCCAGTCTCTAACCATCCGATACGAGCATCCAGGCGCTGTGGCAAGCATAGGAAACGGTTCACTTCATATTCGTGTTGGCATTCTTCGTCCTGAGGAGGGGAAAAACCCAAAACCAGTCATTAGGAGAGCATTTATCAATAGTTTGCAATTCACGTTTAAAGACAAAGTTGCTGCAAAAGAACAGCTAGACTCTGGCCTGGAAAAGATTAATTGATTTCAGCTCTAGCCTTGTACACACAGCACTGTCCTTTCCGAGCTTGCTACTGATTTCTCAAGAGCTTCAACAGTTTTGTATTATAAACACCACTTTGCACTGTGGGAAGGACTCCTTTCTGCTCTGTACGTGTTAAATTTTCTATTACTATGCAGCTCTGGTCCACAGCCAGTACCCAAACTCCTCTTAAAATCGTAATACTAATGGATGTAAGCATCTACAGAGCAAGTGTTTAGTGTTATTCATGTCACAAACCTTACAGACTGGTATCTTAATGCAATCTGTTGCCCCTAGTTATTGAATAGGGAAGCCTGTTTTTTGTTCTGCAAGGCAAAAATATCTAGGGTACCACACAAAAATGCTTTTCTACAGGTCAGCAACATGACAAAAAAAAAAAAAAAAGACTTAGATAAACAAGGTTATACTCTCTGGGCCAAAGCACCAGCAGGACAATCAATGCCCTAACAGGTTAGCATGAAAAATAAACCGAAGCATTTAGGTTTGCAGGACTCCAGCAGATGTTTAGCAGCTCTTCAAGGTAAATTTTATAGTTTCCATGGTATACTGCTACAATTCAAATAACTGTCATCAGCTAAAAAATGAACTAGTAGAAAAATGAAAGTGAAACTTAAAAAAAAATTGAACTAGTTAACGAACTTCTACACCTAATTAATTACAAAAATAGCTTAGAAAAGCTGATCGCTTCCAATATAGAAATTACAGGAAAACAGATGTTACTCGACAGAACCTGCATTTTTGAGACGCAAGCAGCAAAATCCTTAGCACGAGGTGGCCATCACGTGGCAGTGAACACCACCAGCTAATTGCCAGGTTTGAGATGTTTATTCAACAAACAAACAAAAAATGGTCCTCCCCAGAGCAAGGAGAGGAAAACAGTTAGAAGCCTTGCCTCCAGCCTGCCATCCCACGGACCAAGTCTCTCCGGCAGGAGGCTGCAGCATTGTAAACACAAAGTAACCTAAAGAAAGTGATAGCAGGGGGGAAAAAACCACTTTGTATTTTCAAAAGTCGTATCATGCCTTTATCAGCTTACAGAATATTTTTAGCCTCTTACAAGCTACCAGATGTTTGTGTTTCATTGCAGGGAGCAAAGCTGCCACTGAGGAAAACCAAAATAATCTACGCTACCGGCACGATTTGAGTAGAAGTACAAAACAGATACAGAGCTATACTCCTACGTGAAACGTGACCATGCTGCACATAAATATATTTTTTGATCTGTTAGCGCTACACTGAGCAAGAAACACAAGGTGCAGTTTTTAATCTGTTTCTGCGTGGAATGAACCGGGTCTGGTGGCTGAGTAAAGAAAAAGCTTTCGACAAAGGACTGGCAGTACTTTGGGTATGCCACCTCTCACTTGCTGGGCACGCTGTGCACACGCACATATTCAAATCTGTGGAGAAAACAGGGATGAAGCTGAATATTCCCCCCTGCAAGTATCTGCGCTGTTTTAAAACAGCGGAAGAGAGGATACAGCTCTGTTCTCTTTCTTTTTTTCAGTAGGATTAGAGGTACTGAGGAAGGCTTTTAGCCAAAGGTCGCTTCATTATTCAAGTTGTGTTTAGCAAATCTGTATTTAGTTACACAGCTCCGAACACGGAAAAAAAAAAGGATGGATTGAATTATGCATGTTAACCCACATCAGAAACTCCTACAAGACTTTGACCGAAGGAGCATAGCTTGGCTCTCCACCACGCTGGTCTCTGCTGTAGTCACGTTATCACTGGGCACCCGAAATCCTGGGTCTGGCACCAGCCACAGTACAAAGCTCAAGCGTGAACCCTGCATCCTTACTCTGTGCCAGGGAAAGCTGGCGTCACCAGCAGTTATGGGAAGATGTTTTGCCTCCAGCTCCCCATTTGGCCTCAATCTGTGCATTAGGGGTGATGTCAGCCTTGAGCTACCTCGCTCGCTAACGCCTGCGGCTCGACTCGCTCACTGCAGACGAAGGAGACGGAAACACCGTTGCCCTTGTGATGCCCACAGTATTTCAGTCCCAAGAGACGCGCCAGTAATTCACAACTCAAGGAATCGGTGTCTACGTGAAGGAAAATGCAACACACACTTTCACGCTTGTCCTAGGGTCGAAACTCAGGTTGAAATCCGTGAGATGCAGCACCAGAAACTGCACAGCATCAAATTCATAACACTAACAGACTTCTCCACAGGCTTGCTGTTTCCGAGGGTAGCACCTTACAATCTTGATAAAGCCTAAGTTACATATTTTTTAATCCTGTTACAACACCTGAGGCAGCAGGACCTCATTTTCTCATGCCATTCAACAGCTACATGGCCTGCCTCTCCAAGTTTTGCTTGGATTTGGGGTTGTTGGAGCACTCTGTGTACACCAGGAGGTGGGGCAGTATTAAACCTTTCCAATTTTAAACACTGGAGTGACTGAATCACAGTTTCCCAAACCACTCAGAAAGGAGGAAAGCAGACCTTTAACTGTTATCCTCTGGACACGTCCAGCCCCTGACAACATACCACAGGCCTCCTGCATGCTTAAGGATTCAGGATCCCAAAGACACAGTGCGAAGGGCTGCATTCACCACTGTTCAAGGAGCCTGTAGCCGACCTTCAATTTACATCTCCTTACCTACCATGCACATACAGCTCCTCCTGCCGTGGCTAAGCTAGTAGGTTTTAAGATGAGCTCTGTGGGGAGCCTAAAAGAACAAAAATCCGTTGCCAGCTGCAAATACTACTCTGGTACTGGCACAAGAGTCGTAATATGCTGGTGTAACCCCATGATACCTGGCCTGGCAGCGTTACGAGAAATAGCAAGTATGTGTGTCTTGCAATAAAACTGCAGGGTTTGGCAATATTGCTACAATCAGTTCAGAAACTTGCTCGTGCTTTAAACTCGCCATCAGTAATGCTATTAAAGGTACCATAGAGAAGAATAAAGATTGCTCAACTCCAATTTTTGTGTCTTTTTGGAATATAAAATATAACTTTATCTTCTAAGAGTCGTTGTTGGTTTTAAAAATGAGAAATCTGATCTCACACACAGAGGCACACACTTGCACCCCATCCTGTCCTCTGTGGATGGATGGACAACAATGGCATGGGGGTTCACCAAGGAGCACGAAGCTACTGAGCAGAAAGCTTCAGTCCTCACAGATGACGTTTCTGGGAGCACGAGCGCAGCGCTGGCCAGGTGCAATCCCAACCTGCTGCTATTACACCACCAGCGTGTAAAATCACTGTCAAGCAACTTTTGTAAAAGCAGAGTAACTGATACTCACGGGAAGAAGGCTTAGAGGAAAGGTAATACTCTGCCAAGGACACAGGCCATGGAGTCCTTTTCGTTGAGAGTTAAAATGAGGAAAACCAACTACAATTACTAACACACACCTATCATTTAAACCTCCATTTCACGCCCTGTCTAATTGGGGAGGAATAGGTGAAAAAAGCTTCTTTACTAACACATTCCAGCTTGTCACCTTAAAAATACCTCATTTTCTATTGTGCTTCCATGAAAGCCTGAGCGGGTGAGGTTCGCAGAAATGATATGGGAGACTAACAGCCCTCGCTGACCCCCTTGCTTCCACAAAGGGTCCTCTCCTGTCCACAAAAGCTGAAGACAGAAGGTGGGGATGGGCACCAGCTCCTGCCGGGCCACATCCTCCAGCTTAGCTTGGTCCCACTGCCCCAGCAAGGCACAGGGGACGGGCCGGGGGGCGGGTGCACACCCAAGCCTCCCCAGCTCTGATACGGGTCGTTAGCCTGGGCCAGGCAACTAAAACACTCCCTCCATCCACAGCAGATCTGCTTCGTTAAGGAGCCTGCATCTGATAACGAATTATAAATAACAACGCAATTATCATAATAATACCAATTGCACTATGATAATGATGCCAGGTAAAACCGGTACCTCAAAATACCCACACCACAAGACTGAGCAGGATGAAATAACTTCAGCAAGGGTTCCAGTCCCCACCTCCTCATGTTTACATGATCTTTTTTCCCCGCTGTTCTCCGCAAACATTAAAGTGCTAACTAGAAACTTTCAGATGCTTTCCCAGTTTCCGAACCGGGAGCATTTCCCGCCATCACTTCAATCTGCCATCTGAGGGTTGTAATACCATGACCACAACCACCCCAGTGGGTTAAACAAGTATTTGAGAGCGCACTACATAACCTTGCGTATCAAGATCTGTTCTCTTTTGCATCGCTTTGAGGAGATGCAGTTGGGCATAAGGACCAAACATTGGGGCATCCACCTCTTTGCTTAAAGGACAAGATAATCAGCAATAAAATCATCGGCTAGCTATACCTCCACACTTGACTTGGCAGCCAAGGTGCAGAGAACTCTGCAGCTTTCTATCTCTAGGTCTGCTTGGAGGATAACTAAGCACTCACGTTGGATGTCACCGTTTCAGACTTCAAAGTCCATGGGCTCACCGCTGAGCGAGCAACAGATGTCCCCCAGGCAGGCGGCAACGAGACTTTGGGATGGCTGCAGGGTCCACGGAGCAGTAACCTCCCTCCACAAACCTGGAGCTGGCTTACAGGCTAACACGCCATTCCCCATTACTTCTAAACTTGTAAGCAGAAAGCATTACGTCTCGCAATTAATACTCATGAGGCAAAACCACACCCACCTAAAACAGCAAAAAAAAAAAAAGACACCCTCCCCCCCAACTAGTTTGTTCATCTCCAGTCTCCTAAAGCACTTTGAAGCCCGACCAAAGAAAACTTAAGTCTTCCCAAATCAAATCATGCCTTCCTCATGTTTGTGCAGCGCTTTTATTCTCTAAGCGAGGACCTTTGCTGCCAAGGCAACAGTCACTATAGAAATCAGTAAAATAACCAGCCATTTCAGAAACCGCGACGAGCTCCTCACCGGCAGCCAAGGAGATTTTCAAATCCTTTCAGAGGCAGTGGGTGTGTTTCAGATGCAACACTGAGCATCCTTCCCAAACACCCCAGAAAAGCTGAGACGATAAAACCATTGGTAAAAAATAGTGCTAAAACGAGTGAGGAATAGGGATAAGCACAGTCTGAAGATAAAACAGTGACATTTTCTCCCTTGGAAAACAAATGCTGAGATGCACACTGATTATGTGTGCACACATGTAAGCAGAAGAAAAATCAACTGCTGTAAGGATTGAAGTTTTAATGCTTTAGAAACCAACCCACAAGTGAATTCCCCAAGCCCCCCGGTGAGCAGAACTTACACGGAGACTGAATACTCTGGATGAAAGCCGGGAGCTCTTGTCCTGCATTTTTACAGCACAAACCAAACTGTTCGTAGCAGCAGGGTCTGAGTCACTGCTACAGTCGCCTCCTCTACGGGCATTTTATCATCACTGACAATAACGCTCCGACACCTCAATAACTGGACGTCCTCTACTTGCAAAGCACCTCTGCACACCAATTTGCAACGAAAGGGCGATGCCTGCCACAAATTATGTGCTGGATATCACTAACAAACTCTCAAGCAACATAGCAAATCTCTTCCCTTCCTCCAGGATAGCCTTGCCTCCAAACCAGAAATTGTCCCTTGCAAGAGGCTGCACCACTAGCAAGCAAGAGAGCGCTGGCATTTTAAGACATTACAATAAAGCTGGTTTTGTGCTGTAAATACAAATATATGCAAATCCAAAATAGCTGTAAGCATAAAATTGAGGCACAGATGGGCTCACGAGTTTCACAGAGCTCCGAGATAGGTTTCCAAGGTCGGTCCCAGATGGAAAACATTGTCCTGCAGAAGCAAAGTCACAGCAAGCAGGATTACTACTACGAAAAGAAAGGCTGGGATCAATATGTGAAGCAACGCCCACGTACCCTGAATAGCTACTTACGCAGCTTCAGAAAGAGAAAAAAAAAAAACTTGCCTCCATACTACATAAATTCCCGAGCAGCCCATTCTTTTCTAAATTACTCTATAGGAAGAAGGAAAAAAAAAAAAANTCCTCTTAGGCTGGGTGCAGGCTGCGTGTAGATAAAAAAAAACAAAACCCAAACACACTAGGTATTTCCTATCCTGATTTAACAACAATTAAAAAAAAGAAGAAAGAAATTAAAATCCACTCACAGGCAAGGATCTCAGTGTAACAGCTCTGAACCCAAACCCAGGGTTCAGTGGCAAGGATTTCAAAATGAAAGTACTTGCATCAAATCTGAGCAACTGAACAGCTCATCTTCAGATGGGAGACACTGCTAGTGAATTTCTCTGCTACAAAAAACGCATTATCTACGTTGCGTGTGTGTGTAGGTATATACACGCACACATTCTGTGCTAGGTGGTAGAGACACCTTTTTCCTCCACACCTGATGAAGCCTCATCCCTTTGCTTCTCGTTAGCCCTACATCTCTTTACTCAACTTTCTTCCTCCCCCTTCTTCTTCCTTGGGCTTGGAAGTAGTTATGGAAACCAGCAAACACTCACGAGAAGGCTTCACCTGACCAGCAATCTCATCACAGAAGCAGTTGCTAAGCAGGGATTTTGTTTTGACACTATGGAAATCCTGCTCTGAGTGATCCGGTGGTGGAAAGGATGGGGTGGGGAGGGCAGGTCCTGCCTGTGGTTCAAGTTACAAACAATTATTTCAGACTGAAAAGTCTCCTCAAACTCAGGAGGGAGTGCCAGACGCCAGGACCAGCGCCCCAGCTGACACCTGCAGGAACAGCTATGAGCTTTCTGCCTAGGGCAGGGATAACCCAAGCGCACATCTTATCTTGTACTGCGTACCACAGTCCTAATGTCTAAATCCGAAAGGAATGCCACATCTGCAACAGAATTGTGATGAATATTAGCTTATTTTTGAACAGCTGCTATAGCAAACCCACCTTCCAACTCCTCGCCCCAAATGCTTTTAGTTCCGTGCAAGAAAGATGCAAATAACACCATGAGGTTAATTTGCACTGGGGGGGTGGGAAGAAAAAAAAAAACCAAAACACTCAAACCCACAACTATATTCAACTCCTAAGAATATTATCCTTGAGAGAAAGCAGGTTTATGGTATTTCAGCCCTCCACTCGCAAAGGGGGGTGTGAAAATACTAAGGGACCATCACAAATCCTTACACGTGGGTCATCCGATTCAATGCCAGGATCTTTAATTCTTCAGCAGGACTCAACCCACCCACCGCATCAGTCACTTCTTTGCCATATACAAAGAAAAAAAAAACCCCACGGACACCACGACGCGCTCTGCGCTCAAACCTTGCGCATCTGGTTTCTGGACCGAAGCAACCCCGTTTCTGGGCCCAGCGCTCGGGCAACAGCAAGCTCTGGCCGTCGTCTCCAACGCAGTTAAACACACGTCTGCGTTACGCCTCGGGATCTGGGTCAGCCAGAGATAGGGCAGAGCTGGAAATAGAGCCCCGTGTCCTCGTGCAACCTCTGAGCTAACTCCCGTTACTAAAGAGCACGAAACAGTACTTGCCTTCCTCTTGAAACCATCCAAACCTCCGTATATTTACATGCACACAACAGAAGAACTCGGAAGGAAAACAGATGAAACACCGAAAAGAGCAGAAAAAGTGGATTTTTTTCCCCCCTACAAGGCATAGAAATGGGGAAAAGATGGGGTAGGGCAGAAGGATGGAAACAAGAAAACAAGGAGAGACTAAATGTTTGTGAGATGCTCCATATTTTAACTCGGTTAACCAAGTTCAGGTGCTTTCAGGGGTTTTTTTTGATTTCTTTTTTACCTACATTGAACACCTACAAGTCATTTACTGCAAGAAAGTCAGATTTGCGGTGAGCCTCCAGGAATCTAAATAATAGCAAGAACAAAAACCCAAAAAAACCCAAACAAACAAAAAAAGGTAATAAAAACATTTATGAGAACAGAAAGGGAAGTTTTGCCTAAGGAAACTGAGAACAGTCTTGTGACTGATGGTAACGTGGCTCTAAAACGCATACTCAAGCAAATTTTGCCAAACCAGCCATGCAGATTGGGAAAAAGTAAGCCAGATGACACTACAGGGAAAAATAGAGCCTCAATGAAGGCTTAAATCAATTAATTGCCATATTTTTTTTAATATTTGGGTTGGTTACTGGACACGTATTAGAGAGCATCCAGACCTCAACAGTTGCTTCCTCCAAACCGCCTTTCCCCGAGTTATGACTAAAGCAAAAGAAAACTGAATTTACATGCTCAGAATCCCAGCCTAGAATAATGTTTCCATATTTCATTAAAATATAAATATTTTATTTCAAATACACTACTTTTGAAGTCCAGCACATCAGACCCAGATCAAAAAGACTCTAAGGCTCAAGAGTTGCAATACAAATACCTATATATCTTCATACAAGATGCTGTTCTCTGCATTTCACCTGCTAGTATTCGTAAACCCACCCAAAAGGCACACCATCGACATTATTAATTTTCAATGCTATTGCCCTTGTAAAACAAAACAATTGCTGGGTTTGTCTTTATTAATTTAGTTTAGCAAACAAATATTGATCCCTGGTCTGAAAGACAGAAAACCACAAATATTCAAGATTATTTCTGGTATAAATAGTCCTAACCCAATTTTTGATCACATATTCCTCCTCTTTCCAGCAATATCTGTTTAGAGTTATACCATAAATCAAATATTTCAATCTGGAAGGCGTATATCTGGATGAAGGGGAGGAAGACTCATTGCACATGTGGTCTAGAACAACCAGAAACCCAGGAAAAGCTGGGGCGGGGTGGGGGGAAGCATTTTCGATTGCAAATGAGTTACGGGTGCACAATCTTCACGATGGGAACTCATCTTACTAGAGCCAGATCTACTGAAAATTCAGACGAACTGCCCTGGCATCTTCCTTTTGTGGTTAATGCTTGTAAGCATGAAAAAGATCTCTCAGCTTGCTTGCCAAACTTCAGCCGCTTTCTTTACTCTCTTCGCCACCAATCACATGGATGCCAAATCTCGCTGTATGCAGTGGAGATCTGCCACTGTCGGCGTTCGGCTTGATGGGAAAAATGCACTCGTGTTCATTCAGCAAAATCCAGTGTGGCTGGAGACGCAAATCCTCTTCCCTCCCCAGTCCAGCCACCCAGCACCTCCTTCTTCAAAGGATAGAGTGCCAGAAGGGGATGCCAATTCAGACCAGCTCTGTTCCCTGCTCCCTATTTTTTTGCCTTTTACAGATAATTTCACGATTGTTGCTTAGTGTTTCAAGACTGCTGCTGCTGCCACCATCAAATGTGATACTTTGATGCTGCAACAAGCTCCAAAATTCAGAATTTGGACTCCAGAAACCCAAGGTATTCCTCCCCCAGTGCTGAAAAGTAGCTTTATCTCTGTATCGGACTCCAGATCGAGTATTCATACTCAGCTGCTCCTGATCTATGTCAGACATGCCATCTCTCCTGTTCATTATCCTGTGACACCGGCAAATCCTACCTAAATCTTGCTTCTGACAACCCAAAGAACAGGTATGCACAAACGTCCTCCCCAAAACATTCAGTGTTCCTAACATTTTTAATTGCCAGGTATTTTAGGATTACAAACCAACACTGAAAACACGCTTCCACATCGACAGCGATGGCAACTGCGTGTACTACCAGGTATCAGTCAAACAATTTCCAAGACCACATGCAGAATCACTTGAAATCATTACAGTGTGTTCAAAGTATCTGCAAAATACTTTGTTGTAAATATTCATCTCAGCTTAAAGCTACCATCAGCTATGTTCACAAATAAGGAGAGGTAAGGAAAGATAAGAAACTTGTATCTTGCTATCTAACTGTTCTGTAAACTATGAATAACTGACTGAAAGCCTCGCAAATTCCTCCTACAGACATCCAATTACCTCTAAATTCTTTTTTCTAGGGACACACTTGAGGTATAGGAGATGTACCTGCGTCACGTTGTCCTAACATCTTTATGGAGATGTCCATTAGCCCCCCAGTAACTCCGGTTACAATCCCAGGCAGTATCTCAAGCAGGGTGGCTCTCGGCCATCATTTCTTCTGCAGGTAGTAAGTCCACAATCTGGCACACCAAACATGAAAGACTGGATGACTTAACCCAGTCAGATTCACCTCCTGAACTGGTAGGTTTTGAATGCGTCAGATAAATCCGTTCAAAAAGTAACCTGTAATTCCAGCCAAACAAGAGAATCTCAGCTCGAGGTATGGGTAAGTACGATTAGCTTGCATTCGTGCCATGGAAATTAAGCTATATTTAAAAATAGTATTTAATGAAAACAGTATTTCACCTCAGAAACTCCCCTGCCCGGGGAATGCTATCATCTACTGCCTACCCGCAGCCCGTAAAACTGCTGCAAAGCGACTCAAAACAGAGCGCAACGCTCGGTCAGCGGTTCGTTCATACTTCACAACCAGAAATAATTACAAATGCTTAAATCGGATGCCTCTTGAGATGGTTCTTCATGCAATACCTCTTCTCCTGCCACAGAAGGGACGGAGGGACCAGACCCAGCCTGCTATTTATCAGCACGATTGTCCAGCTGCTAGCACGAGTGCACAGCCTATAGAAACTTTGCTTACTACTCGAAACATCTTCTTTTAACTAAAAGGCAGCAAACCGAGCTGTACGCTACGAACTGTATGATGCACTCCTCAAAACCTGTTTCCTTTCATTAAACTGTGCATTAGAGGGGAGGAGTTAGCAGCTTGTAGCACAGTGCTAGATGCAGTCATTTCCACGATCCACCCCAACGTAAGTGTCCATGGACCGCATCACGGCGCCGTGCGCTTTATCGAGCACGTAACAACTGTAGTTCCCTGCGGCGAACCGTGTGGTGCTTTCCATCCACGTGCTGGCTCACAGCAAACAAATCAAATTGCTCAGACAATTTCAGCTGGTTTAGAAATTGAAAAGTCACATCCACCCTTGGAAAAAAAATAAAAATCCACATTCCTTCCCAGAAAGCAGACACATCAATTAACCATTTAATCAATTAAGGGATGCCTGTCATTCTGAAAGGATCACTGAGCTGTTTGCCTGCGAAAACACGACTGGGCTTCATAGCTCCTGCTACGCAAATAGGTTAACATGCAATAAGCTGAACAAGCCCTGCTCGTTTACAGCAGCAAGAGAACTGCAGAAACCCAGTGACACTATTCTCCTTCCAGCCACAGAAAAGAAGAACCCAGATAAATTGCAGGGAAGGAGATGAGAGGGAGGGAGAGGAGTAAGGATTTAAATCTGCGGTCACGTGGATGCTGTAGCTTTCTGCAAGCAGATGGGTGAAGCCCAGATTAGCAAGGTATTAACGAAAGCAAGGCAGGAACGTCGATGAGGTGCAGCTCGAAAATAGCCGAACTCTGACCTGCCTCGCTGAGCGGAGCGAAGCTCCCCTCTCCCGGACAGATCGGCGTCAGGCACGAAGTCATGGATCTGCTGACTGGTGGGAAGGGACGGCAGATCGCAAGAGAAGCAGAGCACGGCTGGAAAAAGCTGCGGAGGCCGAAGCTAAAAGATGAATGGCAAGGGAAGTAACAAAGCAGCAGCCATGCAGGAGAGCGCAATACTCCTTTAAATTAACCTTCAGCAGTAAGATGCGAAAGGCTCGCTGGGAATAAGCCCTTCCCATAGGTAAATACTCAGAAGACACACTCTCTAGAGATGTCCAGCAGGATGCAATATCCCTGCTGCGTACCTGAGTAAGCAAACAAAACAAGGGAGTAACAATTACGCTGATGTTTCTAATGTACAGGGGCTCATCTGAGCAGCGGAGCAGGTAGGATGGCACGGCACTGCAGAAACTCATCTGACGAGGAGCCCTTGAGAGCAGGACACTGGGTAAAACCCCATCCAGCCACCTCATGACAGGCTCCATGACCACGCAGCAGTTCCTCAAGGCCTGCGAAATGCCTCCTAAACACAGCAGTAAACATAATATTTTAAGAGTACAAGCCACATAGCGGCCAACCTGCCACAGCTGCTGCTTTACATACCCATCCCATGGCCAGACTCGCTCTACAGGACTATCCTTGAACCGTGCTCTGACATACATCTTTTAGGTACATCCTAAGATCTTCAAGATCTTCTAAGCCTGGTAAAATATGGCGTTGTAATAAGAGGCCATTAAAAAAAAAAAAAAAAAGTCTTCCGTGTAGAAAGATCGTGAACATTCACCATCACTCCTCTGGTAACGCCAGTGCTTCTCCTGCAAGCATTACAGAGCTGTTGCAATGACTACTGATAAAAAAACAAAAACAAAAAACCACAAAACTATTCTGGAAATGATAAAATCAAGTACTGTAAAGCGTTCATACCAAAAGATATTAAACAGTCACAGTAATTTGCATTTGGGGTTTGCTGTTGGGGTTTTTTTTTCTGATTTGGGTGTTTTTTGAGGGGGTGAGGGTGGGGCTGCATTACCAGAGATTGCACAGAACATAAATGCACATGAAATTTGCTTTTAAAAGCAAGTGTATTATTATCTGTCCTTAGGCACTCCAAAACCTTTTCACTGGGCCTGAAAATACCTACATTCACAAGCACTTAACGTGGGCAAGGGGATAAAGAGGCAGAAATCCTGACGGAACATGCAGCTCACCCTACGTGGCACCGCAACAGCACTGAGAAAAAGTGTCTTACTATAGGTTTTATTTCACATCGTTAGTGAAGCAATGTAGGACTTGACTTAATTTGATCCTGAGACCAACTTGTGCGGGTCTGAATCGGTCTTCAGCAGCCAAATTACAAAAGCCTGACCTCGCAGCAACAGCCCATCAAGTACAGCATCTCCCATCAAGTACAGGCAAACAGCCAACGCAACTGGCATGGGAACCAGCCCGGTCCAGCCGCAGCATGCGTGCTTGGGTAACGCAGCCTGTCTTATCCCAGCTGAAATGCAAGACGTGCCACACACACAGCACCATCTGAATTAAGATTTAAGAGGAACAAAGCTGATCTTGGAGCAGAAAACCAGTGGCTATAGGACAGCACAAGGATATCGCATTCCCATCTGTTACAGGGATTTCTTGCCCTCCACGGAGGGCACAAGGTGACCTGCAGGAGATGGGTTATCAACAGCAGGGCTGAAGGCTCTCCTCACTTTCTGGAGGAGTAACGAGGATCAATATGTAGAAAGACCCTGAGAAAGAGTGGTACAGCCACTGGAAAGGGGAGCACCACACACAGAGCATAAGCCCGAAAATCAAGAAACTTACATTTCTTTAGTTCACTGAAAGCCAGGTTTTGCCAAGTAACCAATTTCCTTACACTCCTTATTAAATAAAATATGAAAGGCAGGTGGAGACGTAAAATATAAATGCATACACTTTCATAAGCAACAGGTTCTGTTATTGTAGATGCTGCATAAATCATTAAGAACAATGGGACTTCGGTCCCCTAATGGTGGGCGCAGAATTCAGGGTCAGTTAGCAGGCAAGGAAGTTTTATATTAACAAGTGTTGCATTTATATTCGCCTTCATGATCCACGCTGCCTAGAAATAGCAGAAATCGCTTTGACTCATGCATTATTTAGTCAGGCCAAATGGGTGAAAGGCAGAATCAAACCTCAAGAAAAAAAATCAGATTATTTTGGTGCGGATCTCCACCAAATACGAAACTTGCAATGGGATGGCAGGACGCTCGCCAGAACGGCTGAAATGATCCTTCCATCAGATTTCTCTGCAAAGCTGCCTGAAGATACAACAGTAGTTATGAATTGCCCTATTGAAACTCGTTGCTGTATCTGTTTTCCAGCACTTTGCCACACACGTGAGCACAAACACAATGTCTTTGCAGTTTCAAGTGTTAGCAGTTAGAAGTATTGCTCTGACAAATTTTGTCAAGTAATAGCTACCTACAGAAGACTTGCCCCTAACCACTGGCATCTCCTTTTAGTTTTTCTTAATTTTTTTTTTTAATTTCAGGCAGACAGCTGACAAACAATACTGTTGCACTGCTCGTGTTTACAATACACAGCTTTCTCATATTTGCAAAACTTGACTCAAAAGGCACAGCAGCTTTCAAACAACCAGCAGCTGGCACCTCGAAGTTCAGTCGTGAAGACTGTGTGCCTAGTTTAAAGCCACCTTTCATCCTGAAAATTAGCATGTGGTCTAAAATATTTTCATACTGCCTTTTTACTACTCCATATTTGCAAAGTGGACTTGCGGTGGCCTTTAACTTGCAGCCAGATGAGCGAGTTCAGGATGAAGACTGTGCTTAGCTGTACAAGCAACTTCTTCCTTCCTAGGACAGGACAGGACATGCGAAGCTCCAAGAACAGCGGTGCTCCAAGAACAGCGGTGCTCAGGTCTCTGTGGTTTTCCATACCACTCTCTCCTACCACACAGGACTATAAAGCTCAACAGGTCCCTGCTGAAGCTCCAGAAATAGCAGGTATGCCCCAAGCACGGGGAAAACCCGAAGCCACATATCAGCTCGTGGCTGCCTCCTCCCCTGATTACTCAGAGGTTCAACAGAACTGAAAGTCATCTTCATACCCAGAGTGATTTCCAAGTATAAAATCACTTCCGCTTACCTATTTTGAAAGGTACTTACAGACAGGAGTTCCTCCCCTATTTCAAAGCTCTTGCATAAAGCTGAATTTATTGATGCAGACCCATGATTCATCAGTAGAGCAAGCTGTAGGAGACAAACTGTATTATGCTGGAATCTAGCAAAATCAGGTAGGGGGGAAAAAAAAAGAAAATTGGGAAGAAAACTCAGGAGTGTTCATCCCAAACTGAGTCCTAGACTAAAAACAGTATGGGTGTTTGTGCCCTCTGTAGCTTTTTTCTTCCTTATTTTTATTTTCAGCAGCAGCAGCAGCGTCCGCTCCTTCCTCCCTCCTTTCCCCTATCCTCCACAGCTTGTTTCAGCCCCGCATGTCAGACCCTCCCCAGCCGAGCCGCGTGCGCTCCAGATTAAAGGTCAGCAGGCTTAGGAGAAAATGGAGAGGCTGCCAAAACCAGGGCATTGTGAAACCATCACCCGAAACAGAGGGCAGAGTATTTTAGATAACTTTGCGATAGACGGGCAGCAGCGCCGGGAGCCCAATGAGCCCCAGCAGCCTCCTCTTCCTCCTCTCCCTCCCAAGGTTTTTAAAAGGAGGAGAATCAGTCTGAAAGGATCCCAAGGACTGTACATTAATTATGGCCCTGTTCATCAATTAGCTCAGGCTGCACTGAAATGAAAGCCACAGCAGGCTCTGTAATCACTCAAAATAAACTCCTCTGACAGGATCGCTCCTGTGCTGATGGCTCAATTATGCCTGGGAAGACCGTTACAGAACATTAAACATTAACAAAAGTCTGAGCCTGCGTTACTTTTCTCCCAGATAAATCTAATTCAGTTACTGAGTACTTTTAACTTAAGTAACCCTGAATTATTGGATCAATCCTTTTCCCACCTTTCCCTCACAAGTTGCAAAAACCAGGCCACCGCATATAGGGAAAATGTTTGCAAATAGTCCCTTTGCTAGACAGTTGTATTTTTATTATACAGGAAAGATATTTTTATCATTTTAAAATTACATATTTAAAAATTATACATTTAAAAATATTATATATTTTTAAAATTATATAATTTAGATGGGAGAGTTTGGGAGAGAGTTGTTTATGTAAATTTAATAGCTCAGAAATCAAAACAGGGGCAAACTGTTCTCCTGCGTTATGAGGGTTTACTCTGGCCTCCCTAGAAGGTCATCTTCATTTCTCTAAAATCCAGTCCCCAGCAAACAGTTCCACAGCTTATGTTTTCTGACACTGCAAGAAGAACCGCAAAGATGAAGAAACTCTTAACACAGCAGAAAGCAGCTTTCATTTCTCATTTTGCATTTGCTTTTCAAATTTGTTTTTCACAGCTTCAAGTTGAACAGGACCAGAGATACCATCGCCAGCTGAACCATCTCTCCATTCTCTCTCTGCAACTATATCAACACAAAATAAAGCTTCCTGAGGCTTGCCCAGGTCAGATCTTTGCTGTTCTAACCTAAATACGACATGCGAACACATTGCAGAGGGCTGAACAATGCCAGGATTTCGCTGCGGATTTAGGTAGGGTGTGACTAGTTTAGAACAGACAAACCAACGTCCCCAAGGAAAAGGACGTGGCTGATATTAAAAGAGGAAATTTCAAAACACAAAACAAGTTAGAAATAATAAGGAAAAAAACCGAGAGAGCTGGGAAGACTAAGGAACTGAAATCAAAGTTGCACCAAAACTAACCAGCTGGTGGTCTTCCTACTAAATCCTCCTCATCCTCGATGCTTAATTATTCACCAATCCCAAAGCACCAGCTTCCTCAATATAAATAAATTTGATTTAACTGCATTCAACTTCACATTTTTTATAAATTAATTAAGTATAACACTGCCAACATTCTTACTAGTGAAAAATCTGCTTGACTGCTAAAGCTATCTTTTAAATTTACAAGACAACAGCGTTATATGTATCACTGGGACCAATTAGTTTTTACTCCTGATTATGAAAAGCAGCCCATTAACAAGGGAGAAAGCATGCTGAAGCATCTTGAAACTCAGCTGAGTAAAACTAGCTGCTTGTCTTTGGGATTCTTGTCCAGAAGTTGAGAGAGTGACTTCAATTCTTAAATTCACTTTTAAAACACAGAATAATTCCAGTTTCACCAATCAAGAGGTAAAATTTGACTCAGTGCCGAATTCCACTGAGCTCTAGATACGCTTATATCTACAGCTTGTATCTACAACAGAGTAGATGTTGTTTGTCTTCAAGTCATTTGCCCAGGGAAAGTGTTATGTTACAGGTTTTCTGAACCAAATATAGAATCATAGAATCATTAAGGTTGGAAAAGACCTCTGAGAGCATCTAGTCCAACCGTCAACCCAACACCACCATGCCCACTAAACCATGTCCCCAAGTGCCACATCCACACGGTTTCTGAACACCTCCAGGGACGGGGACTCCACCACCTCCCTGGGCAGCCTGTGCCAATGCCTCACCACTCTTTCAGGAAATAATTTTTTCCTGATATCCAATCTAAACCTTCCCTGGCGCAGCTTGAGGCCGCTTCCTCTCATCCTATCGCTGGTTACTTGGGCAAAGAGACCAACACCCTCCTCACTGCACCCTCCTGTCAGGAAGCTGTAGAGAGCGATCAGGTCTCCCCTCAGCCTCCACTTCTCCAGACGAAACAACCCCAGTTCCCTCAGCTGCTCCTCATAAGGCTTGGTTCTCCAGATCCTTCACCGGCTTCATTACCGTTCTCTGGACACACTCCAGCAACTCAAAATTATATATTATATAGCTAAACATATATTATATAGCTAAACACTATTTACTTATGTTGAACTAACTGCTGTTTTCCCTCCACCTGCACAGGGAATATTTGGTACAGCATGCTTGCTGGTTTTTAGGATCCATCTGGGATGGATATCCAGGATATCCAAAACGCCCCTGGCTATTTCCTTCTTCATTTGGCACTGAACAGGATGGTTCACTGGTTATCAACATGTGGCTAGGAGTGCTACAACAACACGAGCTCATCTGAACTAAGGAGCAGCTTGAGAAATCACACTGTTCTCAAGACTGACAAAGAGTTAAAAAAGAAAACAAACAAAAATAAACCCAACCCCCCAAACCAAACAACAGCAAAAAAAAGCATCAGGAAACAAACTTTTCAGCAAGGAAAATAATGGTTTTCTTAACTGGCTTTTGCCCTTATTTTAGGAAAGGCAACAGAAAATATATCCAAAGTTACAAGGACCAGTGATAACCACAAGGAATAGCGATAAACACCAAGTGAAGCGTTGCTGACAAAACACTGTCTAATGGCCACATCCTAAAAGCAACGCTTGAAAAGCTTGCCCTTTACAAAGCACACAATGTATTTACCGTGGCTTGTCTGTTGACTACCTTTCTCCTGACACTTCCCATGCTTATTGCAAAACGCAAGTCTCTTATAAGGAGAGTGTAATATTATAACCAAGCACGGCATTTACATTCGGTAAGTGAAATTAAGGCCCCCGTACTTTCCATGTGTTTTTTTTCCGGCTACTCAAACCCTCCCTATAAACCATCAGAACACGTACGATTCAAACAGCAAAGTAAATCTCCTTAATACTGTGCTCTTAACTTGGGTAAGCTAAGCTGAACTAGCTCAGCCCCAGCTAGAAACGGCAGCGTGTGTGCCGTAGCTCTGATTATAAACCCGAGCTGAGGAGAGCCGACGTTACCAACGCGAAGCGTTCCAGCTGCTCACCCGAATTCAGCTCCGGCCCCTGCGCACCTGAACGCGGGTTACTTGCGCCAGCAGAGCTCACCAAGCCTCTCCTCGGCCGCATCCCCTCCCTCCTGCCTGGTATCCCCACCCTCCTCTCTTGCGCTTGGGTGATTGCATGGTGGAAAAACTGCTCTTTTCCTGGTTTTCTGCTGACCTGGGTGGAGGAACCAGCTGGCTGTGCAGTCACACAAGCATAAGCAAGTCCTTCCCCTTTCGGTGGCAGCAGCGAGTTGTCAGAGCAGCTCAGCTGTATGTTGTAACCATACCTCAAGTTTCCCAATCTGCCTTTCTATTTTTAACCAGAGTCATTTCCCCCACCTTCTCTACCATGCAGACAGCTGTGGAAAGCAGCTGGAGACAACTGAGTGCTCCATCAGGCCAATTCTCCTGGCAAAATATCATCCACGGGCTGGCAAGTGCACAAGGGGCAACGGAGACACTCTCAAACGCTACCCTCAACCCACAGCTCAAGGTAGCCAAGAGGGAACAGGGCTGTCTTCCTTTTTGCTGCCCCCCATGGCTGCGATGGCTCTTACTGAACGTGGAGTGTGGTGACCTGGTTGTTCCAAGGACTGACGTTCTCCTGGTTCACATAAGCCAGCTGAGATCCCAATCAGCACCTCTTGTCTCTAAAAACTCAAAGGAGAAAGCCTTAAGCAAAGATTCAGAGCACGGACCCGCTTCTGCGCTTAGCTGCCCGGGATGGCTCTCCCAAGACAGGGATGGAGGGACCACTCCTGCCTTCTGCAAGCCAGCACTACCATTTGATACAACACTTGAAAGCTCTTGCTGGGATGTCTCCAGTACAGAGACCTCCTTCGACAAACTCACATCTCTCAGGGAAAGGTTTGGATTCATCTTCTCCTCCAGGCTTGGATATCTCCGCCTTCAGGCACTTGGTATCAGGTGTAACAGACACACGGCGAACCCTGAATTCTCTCCTCACATGGCAGAACAACTTTAAAAAGCTCAGCTTTAAAAAGATAATGTGCAGCTGCCCTGTAAAGTTAGCCAAGCAAAAAGGGCACTTTCCTGAGTAGGAAGAGCAGTTTTGAGCTTTTGCAGGCGGATGGAAACCCGGGGATGCAGAGTACAGGCTGTGCAAGGCACTGAGCCACATGGAACGGCATGAAACAGGCTTTTGGGTTTGGGTTGGGTTTTTTTGTTGGGTTTTTTTTTTGTTGGTTGGTTGGTTCAGTTTTTTTTAAAGTGAGGTCCACGTTTCTGAGCTGTGCTTTCAAGGCTCTTATTAGGACCAGGCATCTCCAGTGACAAAACTGAATATCTCCTTCTCGGACCAGGCAGACCCTTGGTATAAAACAGCCCGACTGAGAGCTCGGCACCTAAAACACACACAGCTTGGGGAGGGCAAGGCACAACTCTGACACCAGTTCAGGGAGCTTAAGAGTTTAGCTGGAAGTTCTGAGTCATGCTCTTGGATGTGGGCAACTAGAATAGCTTAAGCCCTTCTTGAGCCAAGCCCTTTTTCTATACTTCTAAGTTATTCACACAAAATAGACTTATTGCAAACATGATCAATCAAAACTTAAAGCAGACGCAGACAGGACTCTATAGACTGTAAGTATCACATGCCTTAGAGAAATCCATTTCTTACACACCTACAGGAAAAAAAGTCAGGCGAAACAGAAGTCTGGTGTGGATTTAAGCACAGCAAGACCCACAGCAAATCTTCCCAGCTCAAGCAGATTTGAATCACAGGATCCCAGGGAACAAAGCTGCTGAGCAAAACAGCCCATCAGCCATAAACCCATTTAAAATTAAGTTTCATTAATGCGTTACAGTATTTACAGGTAGGTAAGCAGCAGAAACTGATGTTGTTCAGCAATCAAAAAAAACCCAAACAAACCCACCATGAACACAACGGCTCGTATCCACACACAGCACACATGGTATGTAGGTCTGAGAACCTGTTCCCCACTACACAACAGCCAGCAACAGCCCTGAAAAGCACGCTGCTCTTGTCAGTTTGTGGATAACCACGGGTCCTAGTTGCTGTTTTCTGCAAAACTCTTTCTAGCCTCGAGTTACTTTGATGAAGAGCTGAAAAATTGATTCTCACCCCCCCACACCCCCAACTGCTTCAGAGCACAAGTTTCTTGATCACGTGAAATAAAAGCGTTAATCCACCTACAGTTCCTCCAGCCCAACAGCAACGCACGAGCTGATCCCACCGAGCAGCCCGGCGTGCTGTGTTTTCCCCCTCTGCCTTAGTTGGAGCTACTCTCTTAAGAAAGCACTTTCTTCTTTGTGCATGGAAAGGAGTTCCTCTCCCACACTACATCCACTGGACTTTATTAACCAGTACAGAAGACTCAACAGCCGCACACACCAATGCATGAAACCAAGATCTGCAAGTACCTTCACTTCTTATCTGCTGGAAAAAGGGAGTTTCGGGGATGAGAAACCTCTTTAGCTGCTTTTGCAAGCGCTGGGACCGTGTGTTAATGATTTACCTGACAGTGCTGTAAGCAGATACTTGGTAAGAGCAGTTTTGTTACGGTCTGCCTTCCTGCCTTCCTCTGCATAACCAAATCAAACTCACAAATGAAGCAGGCATAGTATTACTTGACAGGACAGGAAAAAATTAATGCTCCTCTAAGCTTGCTTACCCCCTCCTGCTTTAAAATAAAATAAAAAAATAATATATATATATGTACACACATGCACATATACAGGCACACAGCCTAAAAACCAATGCCTCCTGGAGTAGCTCTTCTGTGTGTATACATATGCGTGTGTATATAAATACATATATATATATATATAAAGTACACACACACACAGAGATGACCTACTGCAGGCACAGGATTTTTAGTGTCTTCACCAAAAGTCAAGTAAAAAAAAAAAATTGTTCAACTCATCACTATAAATCTATTAGAAAGCTTCCAGATTAAAGCATGCAGTTCAAAAGAGGTTTACAATGAGAAAAAAAGGCGGCCAGAAACGCACAAATAGGATCACATACTGTGGAAAGACTCAGCTCCATATCTAAGACACAGCTTTCAGATAAAGTTATATTCTTCTTTCTGAAGCGCGTTCAGCTCACCAAGAGGATTTCCCTGCTTTCCCCATGACTCTCTGTGTTCCTCTATACACCCGGGGCACCCCACTCCTCTACAACTGAAGCATTTGTGGTTTTGGGTGGCAGGTGACACCGTGACACACACGGAGCGGCAGAGTCTCATGGCACTGCATCTTCTTACGTACAGCTGCCAAAAAGCCCTCACTTACAGTCTAAAATACATTCTTGCTCTCACTGTTTCATATAAACACTCACTGCAATTGCCCTGGGGATATTTGACAGCAATTAAGGAGCAGGTTAGGGGTAGGGAGAGGTGCCCAGGATGGCAAAAGGGAAAGCAGCTCGTCCCTGACTTTTAGTTTGTGCAAGCAAGCGCCGCTGCCATGCCACATAACTCCGATTACCTTGTACCAGTGTGCTGCAAACAAAACCTCCAAACCTAGAAACCATGGAGAGACTCCACCGCGCCTCAGTGTCCGGCCGCGGTGAGAGATGAACCTGTTTGATGGAAACACGAGGGACCCTGGACACAATTTGGGGGGGGGGGGGGGAACCACAAGACAGGGGTACTCACCAGCTGGGTAACTGCTGCCCCAGTTACTGGCAGCCTGGCTGGCTTTTAGTTGGGAAAAAAACCAAAACCAGATAAAACAGCCAACAAACAAGAGACTAACCGCAAGCTTGAGTGCCACCTTTAAAAAGAAAATAAATGCCTAAAAGCTGTATTTTAGATCTTAGTGTATCCGAGTCCTTCCACTCACTTCCAACACACAGCCGCTGGCCCTATTCACCAGCAGTCGAACACGCCGTTTAACTAAAACGGGATCATCCAGAGCCGGAGAGCTACTCACTCATGGAAATCAGGTGGCAGACAACAGCAGCCAACTTTTCCTCTTCCCAGCTGCCAGCCAGCCACGAGACGGCAAGAGGAGAGGGAGACAGCAGCGAGGCCTCTTGCAAGCTGAAACGTTTTCCGATCCCTCCACCGCTTCGGCAGAGCAACTCCCGGCCCCCAAGGATCTTGCCAGCGTCTCCTTCGCGAGCTGAACTTCCTTCAAATTAAAAGTTGCCTTTCATCTTCCCCACGCCGGCAGCGTCGCGCCGGGATTTGCCCGCGCTGCTCTCCCCTCTGCTCGCCAGCCCCGTGCGGGAAGCGCCTGGAAAGGAAAAAGCAGGAGAGGTGAGCGGTGCACCGGAGGCGACAAAGTGAATGCTTGCCCGCCACAGCCGCTGCTCCCTCCCTGGCCGTGCTGTCTCGCCCCACGAGTGCGTCAGCGGGCGAGAGGAGGAGATGGAGGAGGAGGAGGAGGAGGAGGGATGGGAGCGCCAGCCCGGCCAGAGGACTGCAATTTCCTACAGCAGCCCGTCTAACGCCTCGCGGCAGCTCTGGGGTTTACCAGCAAAATAACAGCTAAAAGGGGGGGGAAATAAAATTATTTTGTAAATTCAGGTCTATTGATTCTGAACGTGTGCGAGTAACCCAAAGCAAATCTTTGCATTAGTATTACTCGAGATGACACTGTGAAGCTGGAAGAGACAGTGCTGGGAGGAAGGACTCATTTTTTCCAATATATATAAATACCAGATGTTAGGTCCTACCCGAAAAGAAAAAACAAAAAACAACCACCACAACAAAAAAAGTCACATTTCACCACGCTAAAAACAAAGCGAAACAACAAAATCTCCAACCTTTCAGTGAAGTTTTTGGCTACATCCCACTGCTGCCGCCAGCAGCAGAGTCCCTGGGTAGGCAGCATCACCGGTCCCCAAGGGCACGCACCCAACCGTTATCCCAAAAGACACCAAGAACTGGAAACACATAGGGCTGAGGAAGCTAGCACCTCCTGCACACAAATATAGGGGGTGGCAAAGATGAGCAGGAAAGGAAGGTGTGAAGCATCCCCGGTGAGCACGAGAGGGAGTGAAGGACGTCTACTGGCCGCGGGACAGCGGGGAGGTCCGTGTAATTGAGTACAAAACCACAATACAAAGCAGACTGAAGCCACATGTTGGAAAGACTGACGGGATGAGCAGCGCTGGCAGAGTGTTTTCCAACAGCTTACATGAGAGCAAGGACTTTACACAGCCCACTGGCTGCTGTAACAAAAGAGATGCTGTCCAGGAGTGAAGTCAGAGGAGTACGAAGTGGCCTGCTTCCACTCCATGGATGAAATAATGTGGAAAAAACCCCAGACACCAGCATTAACAAATAGCAGCATCAGGTTTTCTGAACTCCACCCCAGGAGAGGGAGCCTGTTGCCAGCAATACCGAGGAATCTGCCGAGCCCCAATCGAAGAAATACAGGGTGGAAAAAGTATTTTCAGAAGCCACACAAAGAAATCCCTCCATGCTAATCTTGTCATATGGAAAATAAGTATTTTTAAGGAGTAGTTGGTTTGGGTTTTTTTAATAGATACATGCCCCTGGGCATGGCCCAACAATCCTTGTTCCTCACACGTGTAGACAGCCAGGCATCAAATGCAACAACATGTTCACGATCAGCTCCTCCACAAAGTCCAGAAGGCAAAAAAGTCCACAAGTTTATCACTAACCTTCAAATACTGGTGAGGAGACAGTTTTGATGAAGGACTCTGAACATCAAGTTATATGTCTGCAGGCACCAACTCCAGGAGAACAGAGTGAACATCCTCTGTCAGTGAGCCCAGCCAATTCCCCTGCCTGTAATTCATTTTTAAAAGTCTTTTGTCTTAAAGATCAACAAAACAAGGACTTAGCTCAAATGGTCCAATTTTTCCCTTTCTCAAATAGCTTTTTCCCTAATTTAAGAATTAAAACCCACAGAGGCTCCTTCTCCTTTTCTTGCAGATCATCATTAACATGGGAACTGGCAGACCCCAGCTCAAGTGAACTAACCATCAGATGTCCTTTTTCATAGGTCTTTTAGGAAGGATTTTAACTGTTAAGCTGTACCTCCAGCAGGCCAGAGAGTCAAGTCCAAGTCAGTCCATTTTATTTTAAATCTGAGGAGAGATGAGAAGTGTGGAGTAGTCACTAGTGAGCTCCCTATGCCTTTTTTCCAGCAGTCTCTTAGTAGAAGAGCTCCGTAACACTCAACGGATGCATCTGCCCAACCTCGTCCTGCTTTCTAGGAGGGATTCTGGAGTAGAACTGGTAATTACTTATTACCTAAAGATTTCTTAGATGCAATTCAATCGATACCAATTCTGTAAATTCCTCCCATTGAGCATATATACGAGGAATCAAAGGATTAATTAGAAGGCACGCTACAGGCCATGGATTCCTTGTTATGTAGATGACACTCGTGTCTACTTTGGGCCAATACACACCTCATGGGACAGCAAAAGTCACCTGGTGATGACAGAAGTAAACTTAGTAACTCACTTCTGAGAATAAATGCGTCCATATTTGAGAAAAATGCTCTTTTGTTACTCCAGCAGATCTTATCTTTGCAATTCTTTCCCTCAGTGTTCCATGACTGTACGGGTTCAGTGACCTCAAGGCACGTAACAAAGCCAGCCCTGTTTTCCCCACAAGTGAGGTGGGGTCAGAACAGAGAAGAGACAACAGCTTGACGAGTATTACAGGTAATTAAAAGCGAGCTTTGGGAACACCTTTTCAACATGTTTAATCATTATGCATTTAAATATTGCATGTGTCCAGGCAGATACAACTTAATACCCTGTAAAGCCCTAAACAAATAAAAACATACTTAATGAACTTTCCAAAAGTACTTGCAAAGGGTTTTTGGGGTGGTTTTTTTGGTTGTGTTTTTTTTTTTTTTTCCCTTTCTCTCCAATGCATTTGAGCCAGGACATATTTAGCCTAAGGGCTGAAACGGAGGACAGCCTGAATGATGACATCATTTTCTTTCTATAGGACTGAAAGTCCAGGAGTACTGCTCTCAGTTAAGTGGCCATTGTGCTACTTCATCTCCACCTTCTCACATCGTGCTTCAATATGAGGATGATGATCACCATAAAAATGCCTGAAGAAGAGAGACAGCCACCGAGTGTTGCCCTGTTTGCTTCTTTCCTGATCAGGACATGAGTTATGTGACACAACACTAGATTTGAGGTTGACTGCTGGCACTTAAGAGAAATTGCGACTACCGCGCTTCAGCGCTGATGTTTCTTGGTAATTCGAGCACCACATGCACTGGCAAGAAAGCATTCATCCAAAAGCCTTGCCGGGGAAAGGTCTTCCTTGCCTTGACAGCTTAAATCTGCCTAAACATCAAAAAAAGTCAGAGTAAGCAGATTATCTTGAGTCACCTTTTCCCTTGCCCATCAGTAAAGAAACTATATATTAGCAGATGAAATCCAGCACTGAAGGTGGGAAGTAAAGTCTAGTAAAAGTAAAAAAAAAAACCCTACTCGTTCCCACCACCAATCTAACTCAACCCCAAGGCCCAAGCACTGCAACCGAAGTGAAGAAAAACAGCAATGACTCTACCTCCAACTGAGCTGTGGACATGGCCGAGAAACGAAAAACATAAAGATGTAAAAATGTTTTGGTGTAAAAAGAGGAAGAAAGCCTGAGTCAGAGATAAGAAGAGAGAAAGAAAGAAAGTTTAAAAGCAACTGATACACACAGAGTAGCTTTACCTTCTCCCATCTCCGGAGATGCCATAAAGTAGGTGACAATTTTTAAAGCAATTTTTAAATTTTACATTTTTAATTTTTTTTAATTTTTTTTCCTCTCTCCTTAAGTTAGTAAGCAGTTCTCCTTCCAGCGCAAGGCTTTAACAAAGGAACTACACACTTCCCTTTTCAGGAAACATTTTTACAGGACCCAGCAGGGAGGCCCGTGGCTTGCTGGCTACTGAGGTCCGCTACCAGCACAAAAAAAGGGGGTACGAGTTCAAAGACCGATTACTGATTTCTAGGATCAATACCTTCCAGAGAGAATAGTTCATATTGCTTCACATGAGCAATATAAATCCATACATCCACCACACGTATCCCAAAAGCCTTGTAAGTGGGGTTTTTTTTCCCGTCTTTTTTCCTTCAAGTAACCTGACTCTGGTCAGCGATATATCACAAAAAAATGTGCCACAGGAGCGTTACAAAGCTACTCTGACCTCCGTTTGCTTCAAACACCACGTTCAACAACAGCCCGAGGCCAAGTGTTTGAAAATTCTTTGAAATATATAGCCCGTTCTCTTCAGAGCAAAGGTATTTGGTCTTAACTATAATGTGACCACCTGCTCGTTGGAAAGGAGGCATGGCTATTGCACTGAATCACTGCTCGCTAAGCATCAAACCCTCTACTTAGCATTTAGTACCACAATACGCTGAACAACCCATGTCATGCTAAAATTGCTGCTTATTACTCTTTCGGCGCTTTCACCCCCAGAACAAGTGGCCCAGTTTATAGCAAACTCACTGTGCAATCTGTAACGCAGATCTCTCCAGAGATGCTGTGAATGCAACAAATCCTGTTGCTTATTATTTATACCAAGCTTATTATTTCTTTCAGCTCCAAGCTGGGGTTTTTTTTAAACACTTTTCTTAGGCTGAAATGTCTTTGTACAGAAAACACAAAATCGAGGACATTGCTAAGTTTTGAACAGCTTTGGCAGAGACCTTTCAGCACATTTGCTTTATGATCCAGAAATGAAGCACTTTTTATTAAAGATGCAAAAATGCTCATCACTAAAACAAACTTGTTCAGGCTGTCACTGCTCCACCCTATTCTCTGGGGGGTTTCAGCCACCAAATGTGTGTATTCCTGTTTGATGTAACACATGATTTTGAACAGGCCAGTGGCTTTTTAAAAAAAAAAAAAAAAAAAAAGGCACAGTGGACACCCCCCAATCTATTTTTCCTATTGAGAAATAACCTGAAACTTCATTATTACATATATAATAATAATATTTATTATTATTATTACATCTGTATTACAGCATTAACAGTCATTACAACTTCCTACATGCAAGTCTATTAAGAACAGACAGATGCTTTTGAAACTGAAAAAAATGTCTGGAAATTTACCTTAGTGGGGTTCTGCTATATACTAGAAACATTAAAAGGTTGACTTTAAAAAATCTACGAAGTATTTATTAAAATAACTTCCAGAAATGCCAGGTTAATTGTTTAGGTGTACCAAACACAAAGGGTGGTTCTGGAATACTGATGTACTCATCAGCTCCAGCAATTAAGTTTCCAGAGAGGAATGCTGTGTCATATAATGTGTGACTCACGGAGTAGTGTCCGGAGGAAACCACACTTCTCCTTCGTTTCCTATAAAATGCTCAACCTGCTTTTAAGCTATAACTGAGTTATAACAGAACTGAGTTACCTGAACAAAAATTTTTCCTCCAACAAAGGAGCTAATTTCAGCATCGCTTGCTTGAGCACGTGAGCAAGAACGAAGGTGCATTTTAAATTGCTTGCAAAGAGGACGATCACACAACCTGCCAGCGAACCAGCATCTTCTGGAAACTCAGCTGAAAACACCCCCTGCTCCTCCTTCAGAAGCAAATTAAGAAATAGGTTGCGGCGTTGTATTTGAACACGCGTCTGTACTTTGACCTCACGTCGGTTTTGCAACCTCCCGGTGCTTTGGCTGGCTGACCTGTTTCTGGGCAGCTCCCGGTTCACTCACCTTCCGCACCTGACCCCAGCCCAGCCACGGGACTCCGCCACGTTGCGACAAGCTCCGTGGGATCACGCACACGCAGATACACACACACCCGCGCAGCCCTGTGCTCTTGCTGTGACTGAAAGGTGTAAAAAGGATGGCAGAAACACCAGTGGGATCCCCACATATCCTAGAGGTGCGCCAGGACACGGGACTTTTTGCTGCCGACGAAGTGAGCCTCCGTGCCACTCGTGTTGTCCCAGCCATGCAAGTGGCTTAAATCTCTGGAGTTCTCGACTAACTGGTGTCACCTTTGTAAACGGATAAAATCGGTGCTTTTGCTTATCACGTGTGCTTCCCTGGGCTGCAGGGTGTATGTCTGTCCTTCTGCTGTTCTTGGTTAAACACCATGGTTGCCCTTTAGATCATCTAAGAAACACATGGATTTTCTCAGTGGCAGCTCTGCTGCTGGGATTGCTGGGCAGAGTCTAACGCCCAGCACCTCTCCAGAGCCGAGAGTAGAGAAAAAAAGAGAAAAACAAGTTGGCACATTGCATTACTGCAATTCACTTTCATACAGGAGACGTGCAATCGGATACCCAGTTCAAACCAAGTGTTTAATACCACTGCGGTCACATTTTAAGCTAGAAAAGTGAAGTGTTCCATAAGGAGAAAAACAGAAACAAGACACCCTTTTCAAACTTACTGTCTCAACCAGAAGGACATTCTTCACACGGCAAGGCATTATTCACGTGTGACTGCATCCAGCTATAGCACTCCCAGCTCATGAAGTGCCACTCCTCTTATCCACATATTTTTTCCTCTGAGAAGTCCCATTACCCAGGTGTGTCAAAATCCTCTGCCGAAAGAGTCACCACCTAAGAATGTCAGTTTGGTTGTATTTCTTCCAAATGCAAAATTTCAACCCAAAGGCCTCTGTTTACAGGCAGGCAACAGACTGTTTCCTCACCAAATTCTGTGATGGGACACAGACTGGTAGAACCACTGATTTTTCCATCAAAGAGTTAATTCCTTTGTTATTTGCCCCACATCTTGATACAACATTGCTGGTTTTGTATACCAGTAGTTTGGCAGGTATAGGGTGCTCTGGCTTCCTTAAAGATTTGACAGATCGAGTTGGCCTTACCCAGAAACATGGCATGTAATGATGGATGCCAGCTGCTGCCGTCATCCACGGAGCAATCAAGAACCTTTCAGGAAAATACCCTTGCTTGTTTTAAGTATGGCTGCCTGGATATAGCAAGTCGCTAATTTATTATGCGTAAATGGAGCCAAAATGTCCATACTTTACCTTATGCATTGCACTGCAAGGTAAACACTTTTCCTTTCCGGGAGAGAGAAAAAAAAAAAAAGTTTATATGGAATGCACATTTCATTATTTCATTAACACACAGCACCTCCTGCTCGTAGGCCTGCCCAGCAATCCCTATGTTAAAACAGTGAGGTTTGAAATTGTACTACTGGTGGTATCTATGCCAAGGAGGGGCAGACACATGAGAGACTTGGCTATTTTCTCCGATTTCCTCTATTCTTCAGCAGCAGCACTGTACCTTTCTGCTAATATCAACTTCATGCTCTGCTGATGCTATCTTTTGCTTTTCAAAGGAATTTCTTACTAACCTGAAAGACCTAAAGGAGCCAAGATGTTCCAGTAAAAGAAAACTAGCGTCTTAAAACTGAAACAAAGCAAGAGTTTGTGTTTCGTGCTAGAGGTCAACAACAGGGCTTCTGGGTGTGGAGAGTTGTTTTGTTTTTTTTTTTTTCCTGTTAAAGATAAACTAATCCTATCTCCACATCTGGAGTATTTGCTTGCACACCGTAGGAGTCACACAGAATACAAACCAGAGAGAAATCCAACTCCTTAATTTGCAGTATATTTTTGTGGCACCTCAGCGGGATGGTTAATTATCCCGAACACATGACCCACACCTGCTGTTCGCGCAATGAGTATCTTCAGGTAGCAGACCCAGAACAACGCATACCCGTCTCAAAGACTCTGAAGATGAAACACAAGTCAGTTATCAATTAATCACTGCCTCCAGCTCCCTTTTTCCCCCCCCAGGTAACTGAAAGTAAATATTCACAGTTAAATGGCACTAACTCAGACATACCCACCTATGCAATACCTTACTCATTAATAAGCATGAGGTGGATTAATACTGCAAATTAGGGCTTCACGTATCCACTTCCTCCATCCCAAGGGCAAAGGGAACAACGCAACAGAAGCAATAAGGAGCTATTTGTGAGGACCACAGGGTGTTGTATTCCCAATACCCTGTGTTGGCACAGCCGGTGTTATCACCGCTTTACACACGGGTGAGCCATGCGATCCCGGCATCACAACACACATCCTCTTCTTGCGACTTCCTCCGCACGGTGAGCGCCATGAGTTTACCTGGGTTCAAAGGGTGACCAGGTGAATTCAAAGCAGTAAAGAAGAAATGACGTTTAGAAAGCCCGAGCCATTAGCCACTAAAAGTTCAAAGGGCTTATACACTTCTCCCAAAAAAAGGGGGGAACGTACAGCAATGCCACCACAGGCACGGGCTGGTTTTGGTATAACTCAAAATCTAATTGTACTTACATCTCTACCTACGATCACATTCTGACAAAGATGTTCCCGGTCCCTATCTTCAGGCGCTGGCCTGTTAGACCTTGTTTTTATCACCTTGAGCTCTGTGCTGCATATGAGAAACAAGAAAGGACAACGACCAAAGCGCTCACTGCTTAGCACAGGCTGTGCTCCAGGCCCAGGAGGCTCGGCTGTCCCACAAGGCAAGTAGGACATAGAACGCTTCCTGCGGGAAGCATCACTTGTGCTGCAGGAGCAAAAGGTATGATCACAGGATGCAAAAGACAGCCAGCTACAAGCGCAGAAAATATTAGAGATTCTGTTACCTCAGAAATTATGAAACACCAGCATGTGCATAAGTTTGATTAGCAAGTAAGTAGCAGATTTTGTTTCAACTTGCTTCCTATTAATATGGTTAGGTTTAATGAGCAAGGATACGTCCACAGCCTGCATGTAGCCTTACCAGAGAAACTACCAGGAGTTCTCTCAATACTAAAAAAAACTAAGAGTACATTTACACTGCAAATATACTATGCTGTAGCATACACAGAGCAGCAGTTGCTAAATCAAGCCACGGCCAAATACCTTTCCCCTGACATGCATCAAATATATTTTAGCTGGCATTTACCGTGTCCACATTTGCATTTCTGATCTTGACACCACTCACAACAGAAAGACTACGTACATCTTTTCAAAACCCACACAGGAGACCATCACGCTATTCTCAACTCGGTGTCAATCCTGTAAGTTCCCGTATGATCAAAGAATAGACGAGGGGAATCCTTCTGCTTGATACACCCCGGTCTCAGTTATTCCTGGCGGATTATCCAAAGCCAGAAATAACTGGAGCTGCTTCTGCGTGAGCTGGGTGGGGTAGACATGTGTATCAAACTGCGGACACCACCATCCTTCCTGTGCTCTCACAAACTTGAGTCGAAGGAACTGCCCATTTCTTTTTAAAGATCATTCTTAACTACCCCCGAAGGATGACATTATTGGGTATTATTGTGCTGTGTGCTACGATTTCCTAGAGTAAGATGAGATTAGTTTCCTCCCCACCCACACTGAAGAGGACTAATCCAGAACAGTATTTCTGCTGACGTTCTGCTGACTGTTAAACGCTGTATTTCACAAAAATCACCCTCAGAGATTTTACCCCTACAATTACAGCTCACAAAAATGCAATTCCGTGAGTTTAAAATATCTAATAGGGAGTACAAAAGGGTAAAGGCAAATACTTCAGCTTTCTAAAGAGATGGACTTGCCCTGTTCATTTATGCAGTACTGTTAGATTTCCTGGGTGATTGGCACTTCTACAAAAATACAGCGCTCAAACATGCTCAGCTTCACGCTGTGGGTTTGGGTTTACAAAACCTCAAGCCTTGGAAGTGGTGCTTTCTGTCTCTTCTACAGCTCACAAGTAGCACAAAGGAGCAAATGCAGCTTCAGACCTCGGAAACCCCATACTTAAACCAAAAGTAAGCAGCATTATTTTGCAAACTAACCTACTAGCACAATACAGACTATTCAGTCTACACCTTTTTAGCATTTTTGTCCAAATTCATTATTTCAAATTTAGACTGAGCACAATAAAAATGGTAAGTCTTGGAAAGTTTTTGGGAAGCCAGAGCTCTGAATTGCTTAGAAAGCCAAAGAAGAGTTGAAATTCAGTTTTACTATAATGCAATCACTTCCATACTGCAATAGCAATATTGGGGGG
>VZTL01059981.1:144019-155936 GCA_013400535.1 Scopus umbretta
AAGCCTCTCTGCATCACCTGTGCAAATGGCTGCAGTTTTAAGTTTGCTGCAGCACCTCTCAAATGGGTGTGAGGGGGGACAAGCAATCCCTGAGCGCTGATGCTGTGCACACAAGCAGCAGAGAGAAAATTGCGCTGGATTATTAAAGAACCATTGTCCTCAGACCTAAAGTCTTTTATCAACTTGTTTCACAGGTCCTTTCTAAAATACTGCCCCAGTGTTTAACACCTCCACCCCCCAATAAAAATCCCTTAATTAAAAGTTGACCATTTTGTGGGGGTGTTTGTTACAGGATTAGTTAAACAAAAAAAGGCCATTTACCTTCACAGGCTTCCTGTCCTCCCCAGGTGATAATCTTCTATTGTTCTTGAGGCCACCCTTTTCACTAAGAGGATAAGAAAGAAACACTTTATCTTGCAGGCTTGGTTTTGCTCAGATGGAGAGATTTCTTCCAAAGGAAACGCTCCTGCCACGTCACAGGGTATATATATAGACACACACCAGAGGAGAAGGAGAAAGAAATACAGCCCGTCTGTAGATATTCAGTTACATTAGGAAAGATGTAAGTAGGGGAGAATATGAGACAGAAATAAAGTCTTTATTTTTGTAAAGCTACATGCACAGCGTTGACTCAGACACTAAAGCCAGGTTGAATGATCCAAGATAAATACTGCATCTAGCCAATAATAAGGAGTTTCTCACATATTCCTGGCTTTTGCCAGAAGACGTGCTGCTTCTGCTTGGGAAAGACTGCCATCCTGGCAGTTCACACGCATTTCTGCATGTCCAACTAAACTTCAGCAAAGCCACCTTCACTCACACACCTGAAGGCACATATGCAGATATGGAAGCACCTGCGGGGCTTTATGGGGAAAGCTCTCATACCCTTTCTGGGACCTCGGCACCCTTGGGTGCCTCTCTGTAGTGCATGTGCACCACTGCATGCAGCCCAGGGAACAGGCAGGAGGCCTGCTGCTCTTGCCGGGCTACAATCTCTGTGATCACGGACACATGGTGGGATAAATCGCACAACTGGACGAGCATCTGGATGCACATAGGCTTTTTAGAGAGGACAGGACTGGTGCTCATGGGGGACTTTCACCACCTTGATATCTGCTGGAGGGACAACACAGCATAGCAGAAGCAATCAAGGAGGTTTCTTGAGTGCACCAATGACAATGACACTTTCCTAACACAGGTGATCAAGGAGACAACAAGCAGAGGTGCTCTGCTGGACCTCATACTTACAAACAAGAAAGACTTGGTCAGGGATGCGAAGGTCAGGGCAGCTTTGGCTACAGTGACCATGAGATGGTGGAGTTTGGGACCCTGAGAGGAAGGAGCTGGGAAAAAAAAAGCTGTATCACAACTCTGGACTTCAGAAGAACAGACTTTAGCATCTTCAGGGATGTGCTTGAAGAATCCCGTGGGATACAGCCTTGGAGAGAAGAGGAGCTGGTTGATATTAAAGGGTCACCTCCTCCAAGCTGAAGAACGGTTCATCCCAACTAGCAGGTAATCAAGCTGAGGTCGCAGGAGGCCTACATGGAGGAGCAACGAGCTCCTCACCAAACCCAAGTGCAAATAAAGTGCAGCAGCAAGCGCGGGTGACCCGGGAGGAATCCAGGAACATTGTCTGATCATGCAGGGATGGAGCTAAGAGAGCCAAAGCCCATCTGGAGTTGAATCTGATGAGGGATGTGAAGGGCAGCTCTAAGACCAACCTTCAGGAATCACAGACACCTGAGACTACAGGGGAAGTTCAGAGCAAGGAAGACTTACCCTCCAGTGGAAAAGGATCATGTGAGGGAACAGTAAACAGACCAGGCACGCAGCCCTCCATGGGACTGGATGGGATGGCCCCACGAGTGCCGAGGGAGCTGGCTGATGTCATTGCGAGGCCACACTCAATTATCTTTGAATAGTCATGGCAACTGGGAGAGGTTGCTGAAGACTGCAGAAAGCAGATGTCACCCCTGCCTTCAAGAAGGGCAAGGAAACGGATCTGGGGAACTACAGGCCAGTCAGCCTCACTTTGTCCCTGGTAAAGAACAGCTAATTCTGGAAACCGTTTCCAGTCACATGAAGGATGAGAAGGTGATCAAGAATAGTCAGCATGGATTTATGAAGGGGGAAAAAAAGTCACTCTTCAGCAGCTTGATGTCCTGCTATGATGAAACAACTGGCTTGGTGGATGAGGGAAGTACAAAGGATATTGCCTGTCTTGACTTTAGTAAGACTTTCAACACTGTCTCTTACAACATCCTTAGTGTCCTGATTTTGGCTGGGATAGGGTTAATTTTCTTCCTAGTAGCTGGCATAGCGCTGGGGTTTGGATTTAGCATGAGAATCATGCTGATAACATGCTGATAGCACGCTGATGGTTTAGTTGTTGCTCAGTAGTGCTGGCACCAGTCAAGGACTTTCCAGCTCCCCACGATCTGCCAGGGGCACAGGGAGCTGGGAGGGGGCACAGCCAGGACAGCTGACCCAACCTGCCCACAGGGCTATTCCATACCATACAGCGTCAGGCTCAGTGTAGAAACTGGGGGGAGTTGGCTGGGGGGGCAGCGATCGCTGCTCGGGGACGGGCTGGGCACTGGTCATCCGGTAGTGAGCAATTGCACTGTGCATCACCCACTTTGTGTATTACTATTTTTACTGCTGCTACTATTTTACTTTATCTTAATTATTAAACTGTTCTTCTCTCAACTCACAAGTTTTCTCACTTTTACTCTTCCGATTCTCTCCCCCATCCCACCAGCGTGAGGGGGGAGCAAGCGAGCAGCTGTGCGGTGCTTAGTTGCCCACTGGGGTTAAACCATGACACTCGGACACACCGGCAAAGCATTGACTGAACAAGTGGGCAGGGAGGTGGACTGAAAACCGGCCAAACGACCAGGCTCAGGGGGTTGTGATCAGTAGAACAAAGTCCAGTTGGAGGCCAGACACTAGTGGTCTACCCATGGGTTGCTATGAGAGCCAATATTGTTTAACCTCTTCATTAGTGACCGGAATGATGTGCAGAGCGTACCCTCTGCGAGTTTGCCGATGACACGAAACTAGGAGGAGTGGCCAACACACCAGACTGCCACATTGCCACTTGGATGAACTTTCACAGGCTGGAGCAAAGGGCAGACAGGAGCCTCATGGTGTTCAAATAAAGGAAAGACAAAGTCCTTCACCTGAGGAAGAATGACACCAAGAACCAGTACAGGCTGGGGGCTGACGGACTGGAAAGCAGCTTTGCAAAGAAGGACCTGTGGTTCTGGACAACAAGAAGCTACCAGGAGACAGCAACACACCCTCACAGCAAAGGCAGCCACCAGCATCCTGGGCTGCGTTAGGAGGAGTGTTGCCAGCAGGTCGGGGGGGGCAATCCTTCCCCTCTGCTTAGCACTGGTGAGACCACCTCCGGAGTGCTGGGTCCAGTTCTGGGCTCCTCAGCGCAAGAGAGACATGGACGTACTGGAGAGATTCCGGCAAAGGGCCACTGAGATGACTAAGGGACTGGAGCATTTCTCCTATGAGGAAAGGCTGAGAGAGCTGGGACTATTTAACTGGGAGAAAAGAAGGCTCGGGGGATTTTAATCAACGTGTACAAATGCCTGAAGGGAGAGTGCAAAGAGGAAGGAGCCGGGCTCTTCTCAGCAGTGCCCAGAGACAGGACAAGACGGCACAAACTGAAACACATCGGACCATACGAAAAAACTGTTTTACTGTGAGAGTGGTTGAACACTGCACCAGGAGAGGTTTTGGAGCCTCCATCCTTGGAACTACTCAGAACCCATCTGGACATGGTCCTGGGCAGCCAGCTCCAGATGGCCCTGCTTGATGGGGGTGGGTTGGACAAGATGACCTCCAGAGGTCCCTGCCAACCTCAACCAGTCTGTGATTCTGCGATCATTTTGCTAGTTCATTGGCACACCCAAGAGATCACATATGATAAACACAGGTATTCAGAAGCATCTCAGTCCTGCCTATGGTACCACCCATGGCAGAAACCCACAATGTCATTGTGTTGACAGATCCCACAGAAGCTCAGCAGGAGAAAACTAATACATGCCATATCTCACTCTTGAGGTTGAGATTCACCTTCTAGTACTCACTAGCTCACCTTTGCTATGGTTTGGCTCAAACACTGCTTTCTCAGTGCGACACAGGGGTCGGAGACTGAGAACATTAACAGATCAGTCAGGAGGTGTTTCATCAGCCTGCCTGGTATCATCGGATTCCTTAAATCTCTCTTACAGTCTCCATCTCCTTCAAGTTTTGCCCCCCCCCCCTTTTTTTTTTTTTAACATCACCTTTTTGATGAATGCTTTAAAAAAAAAAAAATCTCCACAAATGCTCTGTATCACTTCTAAGAACCAGAGGATGATTCTCCTCTTTTATAACAAAGCACGAAGAGTCAGACATGGATATCCTCTACGTTTACTAGCTAAAATCTTCATTGACTTGGCAGATACCTACTTCTTGTTGGTGTAAGAGAACAGAAGTCCTAAAGATTTTGATTTTAAGGCCAAGAGACTAATTAAAGTTGTAATTTCTTTAAATGTCCAACATTCCCTGTTCCCACAGCCCGTGGTGGTCTGACAAAAAGAGGCCAGTGGGGGTCATCAGTAATGGAGAAAAGTACAAAGCTGAACCTATCTACTAGGATTTCACCCTAAAAAGAAGTTCAGGAACAGGGAAGTTCAGCAGGGAATTCAGGCTTTTGTACAAAAGCTCAAGAGAAAACATGTTTCTATCCAACCGTTAGCGCATTTGTCTTGACTGGTTCTCAGTTTAGCACACCTCCTCCTCTTTTTCCTCTCTCTGCAAATAGAGCGAGCACGCTGGGGGCTGAGCAGGGAGAAGGAGAGCACAGTGAAGATCGACCATGACAGCTGTCACATTTGCGGCCGGAGCACTTGCGGTCTCTTCACCCAGCAAAAAAAAAAAAAAAAAAAAAGACAAGGCTGCAATTTTTAAACTGACTTGCTGCACGTGTTTGTTCATAGGGATTTAAAGGCCATCTATAATTCTGGCTTCTTGCCATGGGTATTTTTCAACGTTAGCCTTGTGTCATCCAAGTTCAGTGCTGAGACCCACAGAGCGCCCCAAGTTGCAGAGGACTTCTGTGGGTCAGCTAGTCTGGCCCCCGCGCCAAGCCGGGCTAGCGCTGAAGCTAGGTCAAAGGTACATTTTCTGGTAGGGTCTATTGCTCCAGCCAATACCACGTTTGATACTGGAGCTTGGGGAAGGTTTTTACACACTATTCCATTAGCTGCCGCCAAGCTAGATTTTAGTATAGTGCAACAGATGCGCAAAGAGACAGCCCTGAAACAATATAAATTCACTGCGCTGATCTCCTGGTCTTAAGGAGGGCTCAGATTCTCAGCTCACCTGAAGGTTTGTCTTTAACAATCCCGCAGCTGTGAACAGGAAAATTAGACCAGCATCTCAAAACATCAAAGCAATTCATCCTAGTGAGGCTAAAGAGTCAGTTTCTTTACATTTGCAGCACTCTTAGCACACAAGAAACCCCATTTATATGATACTTTTCTCTTGGGCGGTATAAGCTACTGTTTCATACTGAATTAAAACCGATAAAGCAGAACCAACCAAACACAGAAATAACTACGGAATCCTCTCCGGACTTGCAAGGGATAAAAGGCTCCTAATTACAGCCTAACTCATCTCCTCACTGCCATAAAAGCATTAGCAACTCTGCCTTTACAATGTGCAGCAGCGCTGGTGTTCCGTTAAATCCAGGATTTTGGTTCTCATGAAAGGAGCTGGAGTGGCAGCACCCCTAAACTCCATCTCCCCTGCAGAAGAGTGAAGACAGGTTGTCCTCCATAATCAAACTGCTCTTGGGTACTCCCAGTCAATTAATCTGCTGCTTGATCTCACCATTAGCGGCCACCACCACTAGGAAGCCATCCAATTTAGGCTGTAGGCAATGGGGAGAAGCCTGAGAGAAGGACCGCTGTTCATATATGCCATGAGCTGCTTCCATGAACACAAGCCTGAAGGCCAGTAACACCAAGCCTCTACATTCATGTTTCATCTTTTTGATGCTTTTGGCACTCTATTTAGGTAAAGAGTAGCTCAGATTATTTCTCAGGAGTACCGTGCAGCAGGTTTCAGGGCTATTTACTGATTAAAGCAGACGCTTGGGTCCAACCAGAAAGGGTCTGTACATGCTAACCTGCTTGCAAAGCCAGTTGCCTTCCACAGTAATAGAGCGGCTCCTCCATGAGGGTCACATTCAAGCCCTGAGATGCCAGCAGACTGCATCTGACATTCAGACACAGCAGCTGCTCTGCAAAACAAACAGGGGTACTGGGACGTCCAGCACATCACCGGTTTGTTAGATCCACCCATCAAAGCAGCCTATGCTGCTGCTGCTAGCAAAAGAACAAACATTTTGCTGAAATTTCAGTGGTATCATGGGTATTGGGGGGGGGTGGGGGGGTGGGGTGGATAACAAACAAGCAACAAACCAAAAGCATAGGCACACGCGCACATGCACACACACACACAGAGGTATATATGGAAACGATATAGCAGCCAAGAGGGAGCCAGGACTCCATCCTGCCCCAAAGAAGCAGATACGTGACATCCAGGCCCCAGCTGAGGCAGCTACAACCTGTGTCCCCCCGCCGCACGTATTTTCTGAGCGGTTCCAAATCAGAAAAGCATAAATTCATGCCCAGGGAACATCCTTATACCAACTCTGAGTGCATGAATGATGAACAACATAAAACCAACATAGCACAGCCAGCCTTTTCAGTATAGGCTCACCCAACAGGAACCTTGCTATCGTTTTGGATCGTTCATCTAGTGACAAAAATAACTGTGTTACTTCCTTAAATACACCATGCAACAGGACAGCATGACTAAGACGGACACAATAGCTTTTTCTCCTGGGTAGGAAAGGCCTCGGAACTTTCTGTGATCAATGATGTTATAAACTCGAGAAGATTTTGGCAGAAAAGACCTACATTATTTATGAATTGTGTGCAGTATCGAGACGTTCACCGTAAGCCTTGGTAAGTCACTCCACTGCTTAGTTGCTCTTTCTGTTAAGAACGTGACTATTTGTTAATACAGCGGAAGACTGTATTTGCCACACCACTAAGTAAAAGAAAATTAAAGTTTCCACAGCCATCATGCATCTTTAAAATAAAACAGTAAAAAAAAAGTGCAAAAACCTAACCAGATCTGCTGTGCTTGCCGGTGCCATGCTGCGGAGCTGTGCTTACTCAGTTTGTCTCCAGCATCCAAAAAACAGACCATGGCTTTCCAATGCTTTCAGTGCTAAATGAAAGCTGACTGTAGAAAATTCACTGGTAAATGTTTATTAGGGGTTGCCATTCTAATTTTAACCTCTGTACATTTTTAGGGCCAATTAAAAAAAGACTAAAACCCAAGAGACCAAATAATCCACACAAAGATTCTCTCCTGCCTGGGCTATTTCAAAAGTCATTCTGAAGTTTGTTTTGGCCAACTGTGTCCAAAAAAAGCAGTGAGAAGCAGTATTTGTGAGTCTCTCAACTCTGGCACTCTTGGCTGTACTACAGCCTACAGTCTTCCCTTCTTCCAAATTATCACCAGTCCAAGTAACACATCCTTACTTTGTCTTCCCTCTCCACCCCTACAAGCTGACCACAGACTGCCAGAGTCCCATAAGCGGAATGATGCGTCTTTCTATACTTTCTGAAGTCAACACACTCTTCAATTTGAACCAGACATGATGCCTGTTACACTAGCTGCTACTTTTTTTGTTCTACCTGCTACGTGAACAGGCATTTCCTTGTAAAATAAAAGCTAAATTCCCCTATTGCAAGTCTGCAGGGTGCACACGAAGGCAAAGCAACAGCAGATGATGGCCCATGCCAGGGCTGGCCTTTCCCCTTGACCTACAGCTCAGAAAAGGGACTGTTCTCTGGGGAAATCATGCCTGCCTGTCTGGGTCCAAAGCAGTCCCCTCCTCATCTCAGTACTCCAAAAGGTGACCAGCAGCCCTCTGCCTTTCTAATCCAGGAGCCCTACACCATCTTTTCCCTGGCCTACCTTCAAGGTCTTGAACAGTGCACAGGGACAGTATAAGAAGTATGGGAGCCTACAGGTCCTTATGGGATCTCTACACAGCCATTTTGTAGGCAGGCTCAACTACACCGACAACACAGACATACTCAGAGGCAGATGTACAGGACCAGACGACAGGATACAGCGGTACCCGTGACCTGAACATCTCGAAACCCAAAAGGCACCACGCACTATTCCCTATTTCACAGCTGCTCCCAGCACCCACAGTGGCACCACCATAGGAAACCATCTCACGAGATGCTAATGCTGGGGCTGACAGAGCTGACCCCTCTGCTCTGGGGGTTTCCCTCTGACACGGTATTTCCTAAACAAGGGAAGAGACCATGGCAATTCCCCCCAGAGAGAGGATGTTAGCATGGGCTGAGCTCGGCACCTAGAGACCTCACTTCCGATCTGTGCTGGCGCAAGACCTTGTCTTCCCCCCGGTGTCAGAGCTGTAGCTTGGTTACTGAGGATACAGTTCAGTTTGTTTTGAGGGTTCCTCCCCTTGCTTCTTTTTGAAACCATAAACCTACAAACCGGTAGCTCCAAAAACAAAAAGCCACGGCAGACAAAGACCTTCAAAGCAAAAACTTAAGTACATCATCAGTACAAAAGCACTTTCTCACATAGTAATTCCAAACCTCAACAGTACCAATGAAGCACAACAATAAAATCTTTAAATGAGCCTAGGCTGTTAGAGACAACGCCAGTTAAAAGTTAACCACATTACAAGTTACAGCTATTTGGTGGGGAGAAAAAAGCACCACCTGCTCACAACATTTCAGATTCAGTTCCTCACTTAAATTTAAGATGCCTGTATGAATTGAGTTTGCCACATATCACAGTCCTCCTCTCCCCAGCTCCAACTTTTCTAACTATCGCCGCAACCTCTGGTGTCCTCAGGCGAGCACCTTGTTTCCATACAACAGGTCTAACGCTTTTTAGCAGTGGCAAAGTAGTATTTTGCATAAGATAATATAGAAGTAGCTTATCATTAACCGCTTCAAGATAGACTAAGAGTCAGCAGTTTAGCATGTAAAAGCAATCGCAGGCTGATAAGCATGAGCAGCAGGAAATACTGGACGTGAAGGGTACAGACGAGTCAGGCTTTCGTTAGGAAAAAGCAGCAGCTTGACTTGCAAGGCAGCTGATGGTTTTACATCTTCTCTAGATGAAGGTATAATCCAATTATCTTATCTACCTATTAAATATTCCACACTTACTTAAAATGATTAAAATGGCAAACATCTAGTTACAGGGTAGCCATCCTCTGACATCGAACCCATGTCCAGACAAATATTCCCATCTTCAAAGGATGTTAACCTGCCTGCCTCTGAACACAGGTATGATTTTCTGTCTTCAACCCAAACTTGCTATTATTTGTTTCAATAATATTTAGTTGTGGACTTCGAACTCCTAACCTTTCTTTTGACACTTGTTGTTTCCAACAGTTACCGACCACATACAGGTCATATTATTTGCATTACAGCCGCTTTCTACATCATACTTGTATTACACCGCTCTTTACTACTTCAGCACACTGCAAGCTCAGATCTTTTTTTTTAGCACGATTCCTTCTCCTCTACCACCAAAAATGCCTGGCCTGTTTGGGAAGGGCTCCTGAACTCTCTCTGCTTCCAACTAGCATTTGCAAAGTCAACATATTATCCAAACAAGAGAACAAAAAATGCACCAAAAAGCATATAGACTATTTTTTGGTGCTGACTGGGCTAAAAATCTACCACCAGCAGGTTCTACTGAATATATCCTTAATTTTACCTTTCTTTTGTTACAAGTCTTTCGTAAATGCGGGAGTTTGCTCAGGAGATATGCTCATAGACACGCATAAATGCACTCTCAAAATGAAATAGTTCTCACACACTGTCATCCTCAGAAAGGTATCGCATTTCTCTGAACCACCAAGTCAAAGCTACTGCAGTCGGTAACTAAAAGACAAGTGCTTTTTCTGCCTAAGCAATTTATGCTTAAATCGTCATCATCTATGCAGAAAATGCAGGGGAAAAAAGTCAAGTATGACTTAAACTCTTGCTGATTCCTGCTGTAAACAGGCTTGCTTTTTTCCTGCTATTACAGAAGAGGGATTTTTCCCACCACCACCACCACTTTCAGTTGCCACAACCAGCCTATTGTTTGGATTTAGCCATGCAGCACTCCGGATGCAAACACAGCTCACGTTAGCACGCCGGAATGCCCGTAACTAAAAACCCAACAGAAGGCAATTCTGTCCCACTACAACGAGGATGGTGCTTTGCACTAAATACCCGTGCGGAGCAAACAGAGATACATACCCTGCTTTGGCACAGCTAGAGAAGACAGTGCCTGTGCATACCAGAGGAGTCTTGCAGTACTTCCAAATATCCAGGTGTCTGTACCGATGTTGTGTATCACATGGCAGCTTAGCAGCCTGTTAAGAGCAAACATCATGCAGATCAATTGCCCCAAAATCCAGGAAGCCAAAAATTGCTCAAGACTACACAGAAACACCGCGGTCACATAGTCTCATTCAAAAGTCGGATGGACACACCAAAATCAGTCATCTCTGCGCACGGGTACCTTAACTCTGAAAACTCCTCTGCTAAGGAAACTGAAATGTTGTAAGCTCACTCGTAGCTGTGGCAACAGCAAATGCAAATCCTGCCTCACGGCAAAACTTCACCACAGCACCTCCAGCACATTAACTACATGTGAGCAAAACCACCCTTTTCTTCCCCGCCACCCCCCAAGAATAAATTAGGTTTCCGAAAGCTGTTCCCTCTCCTAAAGCAAAAAATCAAGTCAGCAGGGTAAAGTTTAGCTTGATTGACACTGCTTTAGCAGGATTTGTACTAGCTGTGCTTGAAGGCACTTAGAAAAAGGGCCCAGAAGAGTTTGGAAACAGCGTGGGAGAGGAGGTTCAAGGTCTCTCATGTACAACTGCAAAGACTATACCCACTGTTTAAATTAGGTGAGGAGCTACTGCATTTGCAGACTTGAGCTTCAGGCTGACCGAATCATACCACTACTGCTTTAATACAATACACTTAGCAGTGGATATTTAGGCATAGAAGAGAAAATGGGTTTAAATGACAGTTTTTTAAAAAATAATCAGATTTCTAAAGAGTATCAGCATATCTGAACACAAAGGCATGTTCTCCCAAGAGCTCTTCTTAGGACATATGTCAGATATTTCTAATTAAGATGCAGCCAGTAACTGCATACAACAATCAAAGGTTAAAAGACAACCGATGGAGGAGAAAAAAGAACAAAAATAAAAGAAAGGAAGGAAGAAAAGAAAGCATCACCTAACAAGTATCAAGCAACAAAGCCTGTGTGAACTGTAAGACCTGAATTGCAAATTTAGCTTTGGTGAGAATTTTACCTCTGAGCACGACACATGCTTGCAGGATCTCTACTTGTGGTTTGCAAAAACTCCTCAGACAAGTTTTAATATTCTGAATGGCAAACAAAAGAGTAAAAACCCCAACCGATGCTTCCTGCATGTTGAGAAGTTAGGGTGGGTAGCTTGTAGTCTTCTGGGTTTGGTGTGGGTCTTTGTTTTGGGGTGGGGTTGTTTGTGTTTTGTTGTATTAGTTTGGGGGGGGCAGGGAGGAGGGTTTAAAGGATGGTTTAGGTTACCATGTGGCAAATAGTTTGGGAGTGTGAAAACACTACATCCTAACCTTCACCTATTTGTGAGCAAAGCAAATCTAAACCCACAGTCAGGTTATTCTATCTGGTAGCAAAGCAAACGAGCTAAAAACGAAGGGAGAGTTACCATGGGATACCAAGATGCGTCACTTCTCTTGGCTCTCTTGGCGCCACGTGACATCTCAGC
>VZTL01059984.1:0-10278 GCA_013400535.1 Scopus umbretta
GGCCCTGAGGAGGGGGAGGCGGCAGCGGCGAGGGAGGAACAAGCCCTGAGGAAACTGGTCGTGCGGCTCCAAAACGTCCAGGAGAGGAAGCGTCTGGGGACGCTGGTGCAGACCCTGAGCGACCTGCTGGAGCTGGCGGCCCGGCAGAGCGGTAAGGCGCGGGCGGCCCGGCCGCCCTGCCCTGCCCTGCCCTGCCCTGCTCCGCCCGCCGCCGGTCGCTAACGCAGCCTGTCTCTGTCCCCCCAGCTCCCCGGCTCTTCAGCGGCAAAAACGTCCATGTGCCCTTGCTGCTGGTGGTGGACCTGTACCCGGGCGCGGCGGGCGTGCAGCAGGTAAGGGCGGCGCGGCGCTGAGGGGCCGGCTGAGGGCGGGGGCCGCGGCCGCCTTCCCGCCGCTCCGGCTCCGCTCCTCGGGATGAGCCGAGCGCCGCAGTCCTTCCCCGGAATAAAGGTTACCGCTTGGCTGCTTCGTGTGTTTTTTTCTTTTCACCCGGCTGTCTTCTGGGCCGCGTTATGAAGTGCTGTTGATCTGTGAAAGGCCGCTGTCTCCGCTTGCGTTTAAAGGGACGAGTCTTCCGGCTTTTTGCGGGTACCGCGCGTTGCGTCTCGAAACGGCAAAAGAAGGCCACGTAGAAAATATAAATTAAGCCCTGTTAACACAGGATGGTATAGGCTTCTGAACGACGAATAATGTCATCTAATATATTTTTGACGTGTCGTCGTTAAATTTTGCCATGGTAAGACCAAGTTCTGAAAAGCAGAATTGTATCATATAAATTCATACCTATGTAGGCCTGTCCTAGAAGGAGAGTTGTACTAGCCCGTTTTTTTAAGGCGGGGGGAGGGGGGGGGTGTGTGGAATCTTTTAGCTAAGAGTAGGTTCTGCAATTTAAGGTTCTGCTTGGCTGCTCCTGTAACTTAACATTGGCCCATTTAGATTAGGTGTGGCACTTGCGCAATTTGATGTTGTACTTGTGGTACAGCTGCCAGACTTGTCATATGAAACAGCTTCTTCCTGGCAGGCATATATTATGTTTCTGACTATGTTATGCTTAAAGGATGTTTATAAGCTCCAGATTTCTGTACAATTCACTTGATTTTTTTTTTTTTTTTAAATAAGCCTGTTTGTATGGTTACACTATTTTTGGCATCTTTTACTTTTTCCAATTCAATCAGAAGGCAAAACATAAATTATATCACAAATGTCTCTTAAATGATAGTATATTTTAAGTTTGGGTTTTGTTTTTTTTGTGTCTAGTAGACCTTAGCTAGAGGGCAAAAGCATAAATTTCAGAATAAAATATGAAATCGTGCTTGTGTAGTGATTAATCTGGACTAACAGTGATCTCAGGCTTCCTTTGAATACTATATACTTGTGCAGAGTCTGAAGTTTTAACTTATTTTACTATTCAATTGTCAGGTCATTAAGAAATACAGAAGGATGAATCAGCAGGTATTTTCAGGATAAAGCATATTGTGTGTATAACGATTTACAAAACCACTGCCCAGAAGTTTAGGCTAGGAAGTGAAAAATATGAAATCTGACCACAACCAGAAGGAGGTCTGAAATGACAGTGCAAGGCTCTCAGAAGTGCATAAGGAAGATAGTGATTGTTTAACTTTCACTTTAGCCATGTTAAAACACCTCACTCTGATTTAATAAAGAATTTTAGAATGAGTTTTAATCTTCTCTCTGCCCGCATTTGCAGTTGTTCAGTGTTTCAGCTGAGAAGTTTTGGAGCTCCTTTGCATTACTACATTGTATTAAAGTTTGAAATTCATAGTCAGTGAAAAGCTTAAATCCTGTTCCTCACAAACTATCATAGGCAGCTCTTCCTTCACATTCAGTTATGATATTTACAGACATTCACAATATGCTAGCAGAGCTCTGTCTTCTGCTTCATTCACTGCAATTTGTTTACAGTTTTTATGAATACATAATTCTGGCTTCATGGCAGCGATAAAGTGATGTTGTCCTGATTTCAGTGCAGTCTCTTTACACTACTTACGAATTTTCATTGAATAAATGGATTAGTCAACCTCTTTTGCTTTTGGCATTGTAATAAAATTCACTCACATAAGAGAATAAACACAGTAAGAGACATATCTGAAGTGAGAATTTTCTTCCCCTCCCTTTTTAACTGGTTACAGAGCATCACGTTGTGCTGCTGTTCCACTGGCTTGCACAGAATAAATTTGCTCAATAGGTCAATATTGCATGAACCAGTGCAAGTCAGACTACAGGCATAAATCTTGCATGCTTCTTTAGAAGTAGGAAGGTACTGGGCTAGAAAGAAATAGTGCCTTAAAGTAAAATAGACATTTTGAAGTAAATATAGTAGTTTCTGCAGTTACTGGCGGGCAATGATTGGAGCAGCTTAGAAACTCTAGAGCAAAATATGTTACACTTGAGTAAAGAGCAGTCAGTAGAGCTTTATTGTCTCATGTAGAGGGTGTGACCTAATGTAATATAAATTCATTGCATGATAGAAATGAAAAGGGTCTGATTTAAAAATAACAGAGTTTCAATGCTGCCACTAACTGTTTCTGTGTACAGGGACCTGTTTGTTTATAAGAACATCTTTCTTTGCTTGTTGTTGGTTTTTTGTTTTTTTTTCCTTTCCCTGTAACCTTTAGGATTTCTGTTATTTAAAAGACCCTTACCTTCTTACATAATTACTAAACAGATAATAAGCTCTCTGTTATCTCAGGTTGTGATCTTAATATTGTAAAATAGAGCACATGTCAGCAGGTCAGATGTTTCCTTTGGTCTTCTCTGGATCCACAGTTCTTACAAATGTTTGTCAATACTTGGAGACACAACAATCAAAAATATTTAATGAAAGTATAAATTTCATCAGAATCAGTTTAATACAAAAAGGAATTTTCTAAAGTCATTAAGTTAATTTTCATCAGGCTCTAAATTTTACAAGAACAGTTAGCATGTCATGAAGTGGGACTCCTAAAGTAAAATCTTTTCTAAGCAATACACAGTGTATGAATTAATGGTCACCTCTACAATGTCTTTGCCATGCAGATTTGAAATTTGTACCCGATTGACTGTCACTGATAAACTCTGTTTTGCTTGGAATATGGAAAATTAGGTAATTACATATCCTCATCTTGGGGAGGACTGATGATTGCTAAGAATATTCTGTGCACTTATGTTTAGTCAGGGTTCAGTTGCACAGACCAGCCTAATCTTCCTGAATGTCCATAATAATTGGTTTGTAGTCTCATGTAGAGGAAGCCAGCTTGTTATCCAAGCAAGAGAAGAGCGTGGAAATTGACTCGTGGTCAGTCTCAATCTGCAGACATTAAGGTTGTAATTGGCTTAAAACATTTGGGTCTGCATATCTAAACAGAAACAAAGCTAGGGCAGATAGTGTGAACATAGCCCATGTAACCAAGTGTGTGAAAGGCAAAAGCAGAATGCCAGTTCCCAGGGAGCTACATCACTTTTTTCATACTCGCCAAAGCTGTCATGCAAGCTGTCTAGATTGAAGCCTATGCTGCTCCTGTGGGTGTCTCTACACTACCAGACTTGCAATTTCATGTCTCCAGTCTTGCAGATGGCAGGGTTAGAGATCATGCACTTTCCATGAACTTCACAGCTAACCTCTTTGGAGGTAGCCATTTACATTCCTGTTGTTGCCTGTCCTGTCTTGACCCCTTTGCTTTACATAACTCTTCTGCTGAAAACTGCTCCAGTTACACATACAGTTTTTGAGCCATACTTTGATTACCTTCTGTCTTGACTCTATCCTTAAAGCACACAGGCCTACTTCCACTTTTTTTTTTTCATTTATATGGCCAAGGAAACTTTTATACCTTGTTCTAATTCCTTTTTGTAAAATCTGCTTCATCTTGACTTTGACATTTCTCAGTTCACTTCTCTTTCAATACAGTGTAGAATTTGCATAGGATAGAGAGGGTAGTTACTAAGAATAAATATATTGGGTTTAGTTAATCTTTCATTCCTTATGATCTCAAAACTTTCACTGCCTTCATTATGTTTTGAAAGCACACAGTATTAAGGATAGATAGTGAGAATATGAAATACATAGTACCGTTTAGGTATCATTTAAAACATTGGACACCTTTAAAAACCTATCCTTATAATTTGCAATTAAGTGGCAAATTCTTATGGAAACAGCTGTTCTTCAATAAAGCTGGACTACTTATAATAGTGCAGTGGTCTTCCCTGGCCCATGATGACATACTATGGATCACATCATATTTTCTCTTCGTCGGCATCTCTTTTAACTGTGTCCTTTATCCTCAAACAGTGCTGAAGCACATTTAAAGTGATGTGTTCCTACAAGCAATGCATTTAGAATCATTAGGATGTCTGCTTTACTGCCATCTTTTAACTTTTTATGTCATTTGTCTTGTGTTAATTAATTTTCCCTTATTGATTTAGCTAGATAACTTTGCAGAACATCCTTCTTCCAAAAGCCAAGAGTAATCAGAAGATAGCATTGAAGTTCCAAACAGAGTATCTGTTCTAAAATAGCTGCATTTTTGTTTTACAGATGGGTTGGTCACTTCTTTGTAAATTAATAGAAATTTGTCCAAGTACTCTACAGAACATAGCTCCTAAGGATGTTGGGAAGGACTGGGAAGTACTGGGTGTTCACCAGTAAGTATTTTCTATACAGAGAATATTCTGGAATGCTTGGTTGTCATGGCAGCCTATATATGCAATGAAATATATAAAGTTATTACATGAGTTTCTAAATGGTTGAATATTTTTCTGGGTTTCTTCAGCCTTCAGAACTCACACAAGCAGGGATTTGATCTGTGTGTATAAATACCTGACGGAGAAAGTAAAGGAGACTGAGACAGGCTTTTCTCAGTGGCACCCAGTGACAGGATGAGAAGCAATGGGCACAAATTGAAATATAGGAAATTCCACTTAAACATTAAAAACAAAACAAGCAAACTTTTTTTATTATTATTTTTGTTGTGAGGTTGATCAAACACTGGAAAAAGTTGCCCAGAGAGGTTTTGAAGTCTCAAGCCTCAGAGATATTCAGAACCTGACTGGACATGGCCCTGAGCAGTCAGCTGTAGTTGACCCTGCTTTGACCAGGGGAGTTGGAATAGGAGACTGCCAGAGGTCCCTGCCAGTCTCAGAAATGCTGGGATTCTGTCGTTGTCAAGGTCTCCCATTTTAATAGACAGATGCAGTGTTACCGGTTGTGTGTGTGTTCTTTCCAAATGTGAGGAATTATATCCACAAGCCTAAAGTACTGTAAATCGAGAAGGGGGGGGTTGTCACACCTGATCTTATTGTCTAAAAAATTAAGTATTTAAATGGGTCATTTCAACTACCTGTGAACTCAGTGGACACAACTACCTTCAGAGAGGATGGTTCATTCCATCTTTTCAGTAAGTTATCCTCGAGCAAATTGTGGTTTGGACTTGCCCATCTCTGTCCATTAACTGTCAAGGGAGCCTAAGCAACTGGTTTCTGGATGGCTGTGGTTAGATGGGATGAAAACCCACATAGATGAGCTCCATAGTTGTTCCATAGCACAAATGCTGGTTGTAGATGTAGGTATAATACAAACAGGGGAGAAGGGCTTGGTTTGGTCTACAATCTCTCGCTTGGACAGATTGCCTCATTCAGGGCTGATAATGACGGCAAGAAGCTACAGCTTGTAACTCCCCTAGTGAATCTGCCTCTGCCTTTATAGTCTTTACCATACCCTTCCTTAGAAAGGTTGCTACTGTAAGGTCATTTGCATGAAGATGCAGTTTGGTTTTGTGGATGTTTGTTTGTTTCTTTGTTTATTTTACAGTGGCTAGAGTACAGGGTCAGTAGGAGAATTAAACTCCCTTGAAAGAAGGGTTGGCAATTTTTGTTAGAAAGTGAAAGTGATTTGGTTGCTTTTCATGAGCAAGGAATAACTGAGCTGAAGCTGTACAAGCTAGTTATGATTTCTTTGGCAGCTTAAAGACTTTTTAATTGACTGAGACTTATTGTGAGAGCTAGAGATATTGCTGTTCATTCTTGGGTCCCAGAAAAATTACTCTTTTGGGCTGATCTTTCCCAGAGCCTCCTCAGAGCCTATGCAGTGTGTGCAGTTGAACAAAGCATCCTTTTTAAACTCAAACTTCGCTAAAGATCTGGTGATAACATTACTGTACACGATTCCTTCCCACTACCAATATTTTAGCCAACTGTGTATCCCTGCCTGACACGTTGACAGTTTTCCTTGCTGTGGAGAGACTTGTTCTTAGTGGGAGAGTGGGCTCAGACATTTCTGTTAGTGCCAAAGGCAGAGCAAGCCAACTAAATTATATCTTGGGTTCCTTGTAGGTGGATTGAACCCCATGTATAGTTTCTATGCATGTATGCATGTGCACACACACCTGCATAAATAATTAAATAGTCACTGTCACTGTGAGGAGAAAGGAAGGAAATTCTTTCAATGCATTTGCATCCTTTCTACAAGCTGAAAGAGACTTCATGAGACATTTTGTAATCTCTTACGTTAAACTTTCATACAATAGGTGAGGTTTAGAAAATTTTATACCCTCACTCTTGATTATACTTGAAATGGGAGGGTGTATGCAGGGAATTTTCTCCTTGTATTAGACATACTTTAGTGTGTGATTATTTTACCCTGCAGTATGCTGAGCCAGCTCATGTCTTTATATATCAGCACTTGCCTGAAACAGATCACCCTCTGTGAAATGCCCTCTTCCCAAAGCAGAGTTCCTTCCCACAATAGAAATCATGAGTCACTGGTAGACAAGGGATAGACATTGAATGGCTTCAGGGCTTTTGATAATTCAGTGGGGTTTTCCATTCATGCAAGGTGTAAGGAGTAAGGAAGTCTAAGCCACAACTGCTTATGGGGCAAAGAGGTGAAGAAATCTTCACCCCATGTATAGTTTCTATGCATGTATGCATGTGCACACACATCTGCAACCACACAATAAAATGCATTAGGAATGCCTAAGACTAGAACACTTTAATCAGGAGGTTAAAGCAGGTTTAAGGGTGTCTGTTTAGCTACTCTACCGGCTTGATTAGGGTGGCTCTTTGTTTTCCTTGATTCATCACCCTGTACTTAGTCCATACATGTGGGCTGGATGCCGGGGCAGGAATTTGCCTCAGGACTGAAAACCCAAATGCCACTGTCTGTCCCTGTCTGTTGACTTCCAAGTCCAAAGTGTGCATACAGAAGTGTCAGTGAGGAGTCCATTCTAAGTTCAAGGAAAAAAACCTCTGCGTTTAACTGGATTTTGTTTTCTATTCTTAAGATCATCCCACACAGTATTCTGACTAACCTTAGGTTTCAGTAGCAGTTTTGTGTTCATAAGAGTGTAAGTGTGGAAGTGAGGCATGGTTTATATGAACAGACAATATAGCTTTATAGACTGATACTGTTACAATTTCCTATCTTGCAAAAAGGTAGAGGATATTGTATCTCCCATCAAACTCTGCCCCTTACGTGTGCTTGATCATTACAGCTAGGACACTAGTGCTACAACAGAGGAGAAGGAAACTAGCAACACCACAGTATGAAGGAAAAAGAAATAAAACAGTGATACATTCATTCTGGCTTATAAAGTTAGACTTTAGCAAGACAAACAGCATCATTGCTAGAGCTGGGGAAAGAAATTTGAATGAAACTAAGCGCTGCTTTTTGTTTTTCAAGACAGGTCAAGAATATTTACTAAAATATCGCCAACTACTATACAATCCATTTTTATTAGCTATTACTATACAAAGACTCACATTTGAAGATTATTAAGATTGCAGAGTCAAGCTTTCCAAAATCATGAAAATAAAAATATGAAGGTTTCTTTAGGTTTTTTTTGTGTGAGCCTATCCATTTTTATTTAGTTTTTAATTACACAGTGGATTTGGTTTTTTAATTAAACAAATAATTAAATTTAATTAAAAAATAAATTTAATATAAAAATGATTTCCCCCCCCTTTTGAGATATGCTTCATTCTGTGCAAAATCAATGCTTATTTATTTTCTGTCACCAGCATCATTCATTGTTCAGCCCCCTGCCTTATTTACTATACATTAGTGGTATCTTATATGAAAACTCACCTATTTATTTTCTTCTCAGCTTTTCTTAGTGTTCATCAGCATTGCCTAGAGCTTTAAAAATTTTTTTTATTGAGAAGGTATTATGGATTTGTGATCACTGTTTTACGGATGGTAGTTTGAGCAAAGTATGTTAAAAGTGTCAACTGATTTTTGGGTGCCCAGTTTGATACATGCTCTGGATTTTTCAGAGTACTTAACGTTGTTTCGCGCTCTCTGTTTAAAAAGTCAACTTTGGTTGACTCTGATGCAGCATTTCAGAGGTTAATATCCATGGGTCTCAAGTTGGGCCACCCAGAAAGTAGGGAGGTACAACTGGCAGTCTATGAAATGTTTCTTTTTAGTGATTTGTCCAGCATCACGTAAGTGCTGTATGGTGGAGACTTAAGTAGGATAGAGTTCTACAGATGGTGTTCAAGTTCTTTAGCTGGGAAACCGCTGCTTCTCTTCCAGCAACCCCTTGATCGTTCACTGTAACTTAACTCTTGCGACAAACAGAACAGTGCCATGCTGTCCACAGTCTGCTGCGTGCCACAAGCTGCTTTCTGTAGAGTAACCCCATCCCAAATGATACTTGTCCCCTGTAGAATTAATATATGTAATTAAAAATTAAAGGAAAATTGATAAATTATACATCATTATTTTAATGAAGTATTAGAATAGTTAAAATACCAACGTTATTTCATTGCTAACTTGAAGAAAACATAAACTGATTTTTTTTTTTTAATTAATCAGGAGCTTTTTAAGCTTCTGCTAATTTCTGTAACTATTTTTGGTTTTAAAGTAAACATTTGATAAAATTTTGTGTATGCTAATATTTCTTTCGTTGTAACTATTTTTTCTTTTTTTTTTTTTTTTTAATTTTTAGGCAGATTCTTAAAATGCTTACAGTCCACAAAGGAAATATGAACCTCTCAGTAATAGGACTGAAAGCATTAAATCTACTCCTCATGTCAGGTATTGTTTTACTTTCCTACTTTGTCTAAGCCTTTAAAACACAGAACTGTGGTATAAAGTGTGTGACTGTACATGTCGGACCTGATTTTTCTCCCTGTTTTATTCCGTAGAGTCACTTGTCATTTGTACTTGTATACAAAATAATAAGTACCATTTTGCACCTTTTGCACCTTTTTTACCCAGGCAGAAGTGATTCTCCAAATAGCAAGGCTGTGAAGAACATGACTGATTAATTTTGCCAACTTGTTATTAGCATAGACACAAATACTTGCTGTTAAATAGTGAAGTAAAATAAGTAAGAGCTTATTTTTTCTTACCAAAGTAAAAATTTACTGCCATTCTGACTTGCTTCCTTTAGTACTGGTTAGTACTTTTGTAAAGTATTACCTCTCAGCAAATCATCTCTGACATTTCTGTTATTCTGCTCTGCAGAGACCTAATCTTACCAGGTACTGACAACTTCTGTCATGGTGCTGAGATTCTTGATTTTGTGTTGAAATTAAAGAGAGACCCTAAGGGAGAGATTCTGCTAGTTTTATTCAAGCTAGCATATAGTATTATCACAAATTATTGTTAGAATAGGAATGTTTCCATTGACTTTAACAGGCTACGGAATCAGCCTTATTGACAAACTAAAGGTTAGACTTAACTTGAAGTAATTAAAGCTAATACAGCTGTCCAAGCTTCTGCTGTAGGCAACAGAGTGAGACAGACACTTTTAGAGGATAGTTCATGCTATTCATTTGTCTGTTTTATAAGATCAGTTACCTCTTGAACCTGTTTCCCTCTCTCTTTTCATTGTAGAGAGGTCTGGAGGACTAGCTTAGACTGGATACCTAACTTTTTATCTGCTGAAATTGGGTAATACAGGTCTCACTACAAGGCATTACACTGTGTGATTAAAAATAATAATGCAAAATCTGGCTATTAGCAAGTAACAGTAACCAGCAGCTTCTTTCTTTTAATTGTAAGGTATCGTAAAGGGTCCTAAACTGTTGACTAGATATTCCATAACAGTTTATTCCTGACTGCTACTCTTCTTTTCAGAAGTTGATTAACCAAACTTAAAGTCTCATTTCGGCTACCTTCAGAAAAATATTTGAAATTGTACCTTGTCTGAAAAATCTCTTATTTTTCTTTATTTCCATATGTCTGTAAACTTGAATTGCACTATAGCTGGAGCTGATAGGCCAGTGTGAATGCCGTATAGAAAGATCTTCTCTTAAAAAAAAAAAAAAAAAAAA
>VZTL01059984.1:10303-21526 GCA_013400535.1 Scopus umbretta
AAAAAAAAAAAAAAACAAACCACAAAAAAAATCAGCTGCAGCTGAAACACTGGAACAGGCATTATGAATTCTATTGTTATTGCTGTAAGCTTGAAAAATTGTCATGAATATGAATCTTTTTGCCTACACATGCTATAGAGAGAGTAATATTTTTTTCAGAATTTTAATGTCATAAGGGCAACAGTGAGATTGGCTTTTCAGTTCAGTTTCAGGCTGAATGAATGACTGAGAGAGTGAGAATAGGGTTTCATGATACAGATGAACTGATTTCATGGATCACTGTAGCTGACAGGTACATTTCAAATCCTCTCTTGCTTTCCTCAGGCAGCATAGTCCTGCCCTCTTTCTTCTACCAGCCTTACTTCTTAGTGAAACTTTTCAGCTTGCTATGACTGCAAAAAGGGGTTTTTTTGATGGGTTAATTTTCTAGCAGTTTAGTGAGTTGAACTGGCTCATTGAGGGATCAGACAAGTACCAAAGGTGGGAGCAAGAGTGGAGAGGGGAAACTGTCTTTTTGGCAGTAATGCTTTAGAACATCTCAGTTGTATTGTAAAATACTACCTGATGAGATAACATCCTCAGGTGTTATACAAAAACCTGGTTTGAGCCATCAGAGTAAATTTTAAGGACAATATTAAAGAATTTTGGATTTTAATGGTTAAGTACAGTGCTTCAATAAAAACATTGAGAACTAATCAGTGCAACATGTAATCTCTTCTGCTATTCAGATGTAATTGCTTTCCTGCTCTTGGAGGAAGAGGTGGATGTGTTTTCCTTGGTATTTAATGCCATGCACACCTACCCTAAAAATGAAGAGATTCAGCAACATGGATGTAAAGCATTACACAAACTTTTTGAGAAAGGTATTTATATCTTGTAGTTCATTAAATTAGAAAAATGTATATGTTGGGAGGGGACTGCAGAAGTTTATTTAACTGCAATAAATGAATTATTTAATTCCAAATTCTGTTTTTTGTATTATGTCTGTTCTTTGAATGAGTTAGCACAAAACAGGTTTTCCAAGCAATATCACAAATTTTCTAAACTAGAGCAATGAATATGAAATTTTCAAAAAATCAAAATGTCTCTTCATTTCTGACTCTAGCGTTAACTGAAAAGATGGGATTCAACATTAGTCAGTAACACTGGAACAAAGAGAAGTGACGTTTGATTTTAATTCTCCAAACCCAGGATTTTTTACTTAAAGACTGGCAAATTGTGGTAATGTGTAAACAATTCTAAAATCAAGCAAAATGTTTTCACTCTAGAAAAACATGTGATTCTGCTTTTTGCTCCTGACAATGCTAAAATATGAGTATGTATCTGTATGATACTCCTGTGTTTCTTCTGAGAAATGAAGTCACCATGTATTGCATTTCTGCAAAATTTTCAGGAACTGCGTGTGTAATAACCAGAAGTCCCAATGTTGTAGCAGCAGCCTTGCTTTGCATTGAGTTTCTTGCTTCAGAATAAATATTGAGAAATACTAACACTTCTACAAAGTCTGTTGTACTCCTTTGTTTCAAAGCCTCCAATTCTTCAGATTTGTTCTTTCCGGCACCAATTTATCTTGTTTTTTCTAAGTCTTCCTCCCACACATGTGTGCCTGGAATTCTCTTCTGTGTTCCTTCCCCTCTTTCACTCTCCCTAAATACTTTTGTCCTGCTGTATTTTCTCCTCAGTCTCCACAAAGGTCTAATCTTTCTGTGCATGTTTGTTTTAAGTGCCTGATTTTTACAGATCTACAGACTGCTCTGGATACAGACCTGCATACCTTCCTCTTGATGGTAGTGCTAATGTAATGAGTTCCTAGGCTGCCCCTGGCTATTTTTGCTTGCCTCTGAGCCACCCTGTCAGTTATTGTAATGTGAATGTTTGCCTAGTCTTAGCTTGAACCAGATTCAGAAAGTTATCTGCTTACGAAATTTAAAATGTGGTGTTCTTTCTCAACCTGGATCAGTTCCCTTCTTTGGTTCATTGCATGGCCATGCAGCTATGTCAGTACAAATGACAGGGGGCAGGTACTGAAAAACCGTAAGCCATTATTACAATGAAGGTAAGATATTATTAAAGCATGGCTGTAGTCTTTATGGAAAGAACTCCATTATCAAAAAAAGTTGAGAAGTGAAATAAAATCATGGAGTATGCCAAATGGTATTCCATCAAATTGTTTTCACTGTGTGCTTAGTCTTTTTCACAAAACGAACTTCAGATATTCCTCACCAAGACAGTATATAAGTGAAAAAAGGCTCAGTTTTTAGTAAAAGGAGTCATAACTGTGGAAGATGATGTGTATGTACCTTACTTTCTGTGAAACATAGAAAGTATATAAGGAAACCTGATAACACGAGAAAAGACAATTATTTTCATACCAGGATATGAATTATTTCCTTAAAACATACTGTGTTTCTCTTGCCTTTCAATTTAGTTCCAGAAGAGCAGCTGACTGAATTTGTTGAAAGCAAAGATCATATGATCATACTGAAAGTATTTAAAGAGTTTCCAGAGAAAGAAGAGGTGATTCTTCCTGCACTTTATTCATTACATTCCTTAGCTGGTCCATGTAAGTGCATTATTGGAAGTTCTTTTGAATTTCTTACCTCCCACAGTGTGCATCAGCTCACCTCAGTTTGCAGTAATCTTTCAGTGATTGTAAAAAATCAGTGAGAACTGGTTGGGAGTTGCCAGACAAATCACTTTTCTGTTTTCTTTAGGGAATACCGATTTGTAATTTTTCATGGGAAATTTTTGTATTCAGCCATTCTGATAAAGCTGAAATCTCTCATAAAGAACAGAAAGAGACTTTCTTCTGCTTGGAGTAGATGATAACGAAGATGCTCATCATGGTTGTAGAGGTCAAAGTTCAAGACCCTGCCCTGTCTTTTTTTTTAATGCTTGGAAAATAACATATATTTATTGGCTAAATAAATCTTCAGTGAGTTTGGGTAGCAGCTAAAGAACACTGTTGGCAAAGGCTATTCCACAAGGGGAAATTGCCCATACAAATCCAATGGCCAGGGCTGAGAAAAGGTATCTGGGCTGAGACACCCCCCTCCGGTCATTCAGTGGTGGCTGCAGTGAGCAGCACTGGTAGCACTGTGCACATTGTAGTCTTGCAGTGTCCTCAGGTGTTGGGCAATAAGTCTGGAAGAAAATTTCTTCATTATGTCTTATCTTCTGATAACAGCAGTCCCTGTTGTGGGCAAAATTGGGTCCTGAGAAATGTGCTTGATAATTTGTATCAATTTGTTGACAGCAATTTGATCTTGTCTCTCATCAACTTCCTGCTGGTAGTCACAATTTTGGCAAGCATAGAGCAGGGTCCTGCTCTCCATGTCTTCCATGAGGTACATAATGTTGTACTCTTGCAGACATGATTCCTCACAAAGCCTCCTGTCTGGCCCTATGTATGCCACAAAACAAGAACTAGACTGGAGTGTCCCACATTTCATCAGGCTCCAAGCTATTTAGTTTCTGTTTCTCAGACTTCTTGCTGTTCCAGTTTGTGTTTACAAAGTTAAGTATTCCTTGAGCCAGAAATAATTTTACCCTAGCCCAGGAGTTACTGCCATCTTCTAAGGAAGAGGATGCCAGATTTTAAGTGCTTCTTAAAATAGTAAATACTTACACAAAGCATAACAAGAGAAGGGCATGACAAAAGTAGGTATTTATTTTGGGGTTAGCACTCTCATTTCTGATACAAAAGGTTGAAAACAGAGAAACAGAGATAGCTTGCACATGACTGTGCAAAGCTAGGCTACTTTTGCCAGCATTCATGCTCTTGGTCCATTGCATCCCACAATACCTGCAAGAAAATGTATTCCTTTAAGGAAGGCCACCATGGAGAAAATTATTCACTAGATGGCCAAGTTTTGGTAGTTAGGATTAAATGAGACCTATTCCACCTCCTTTTCTCTAGCTTGTTCTGGGAAATGGTGGCTCCCTGCAAATGTACCATTGCTTGGTTCTTGCAGGATTTAAACATGCAGTTAATTATGCTCTCTGTAGTAAACAATTTTAGAACCTTCTGAATATTTTAATATGTTTATAATTGTTACCTGTGAAACGATAACTTACTGTGAAGTGATGCAATGCTATTTTGTGGAGCATAGCTTCAAAAAGGTGTTTTCAGTTGAGAATGGTGTGAATAAATCGCTGTCATCTTAAAGCACTGTGAAAGATACCTTCCTTCACTATCAAATGGGATGCTTCAGAAATGCTTCCCACTGAGAGCTTGCTTTTTTAACTTAAAGAGTTATCATTGTTTAATATTCAGACATATATTCTTTTGAACATCTTCTAATGCTTTAAAAATACTAATTATCTTTAATAATACAGTTGTGAATATTCCTCTTACATTGTAAACAGGACAGCCAAGCTATTGAAAGAATGATTAAGAAAGTTCATAGACCTCAGCAGAGTAATGCTAACTCCCTTGGAGTCAGCGGAGTCAGTGACAGGACTCCCTTTCATTCATTGAGGCCAGGATTTTGTCCAAGATATTTTGGGTTCATATTCTGTCTCATTTTCTGGATAGACATACTACAAGGATGCTTTCATACACTGTGTTTTAACTACCGTGATGCTTGTTTGCCTTAAATTATTGTATGTGGGATCGCTCTGGCCTCAGTAGGAAAGGATGCATTCTGTCTTTTTACTGATTCATGTGAATGTCCTGTTGGCTTCTGTATCTGGTCTGCGTAATAAGCAGTAAATAGGGTGAGGGTGACAAAGCACTGGCACGGGTTGCCCAGAAGGGCTGTGGAATCTTCACCCGTGGAGATACTCTCGCCGGCTGGCCATGCTCCTGAGCAACCTGCTCTAGGTGGCCTTGCTTGAGCAGGGGTGCTCAAGAGATGAGCTCCAGAGGTCCCTTCCAACCTCAACCCTTCTGTGATTCTGTGAAATACAGAATTTGCAATGAGTTTCAAAATATTGCAGGAGCATTAGATGAACATTTCTGTACACAATAGGTGTATATTAAAACTAATTTAAAAGAAAAGAATAACTTGCTAACTTACTCCCTAAAAAAGAAGGAAAACTTAGAAAAACACAATGAAATAAAATAACTTACATTTATTAGAAAAAAAAAAATTCTAAATTTTTTCTTAATTGTATGCCCCTGGGAATATTACCAAAAGACTGTGAAATATTTACCTGATCACAGTCATGCTATAAACACCATTCAAAAGATTGAATTAGTATTTATAAAGCAATTTGTTCAGCTTTAAGAAAAATGTTACGTAAGAATAGTTTGCAAGGAGGTTTCTGTTACATGGCCTTATATAGAATGGAACAAATCCATAAATGTTAATATGAACTCTGAACTTAATGAATTATTTCCAAGTGTTGGTAGGCATTAATGTCTTCTGTGGCAATACCAAGGAAAAAAATGCCACCTTTCTCTTCAAGTTGCAAGGCAAAAACTGAAACATAGGGCCAGTTTTCTAAATAAATCTATTTAAATAAAGTCTGAATTAGAACCCAATAAGGAATTGGTCTCAAGTTGTGCCAGGGGAGGTTTAGATTGGCTATTAGGAAAATTTCTTCACCAAAAGGGATGTCAAGTGTTGGAACAGGCTGCCCAGGGAAGTGGTTGAGTCACCATCCTTGGAGGTGTTTAAAGGACATGTAGATGTGGCACTTAGGGACATGGTTTAGTGGTGGGCTTGGCAGTGCTAGGTTAACAGTTGGAGTTAATGATCTTAAAGGTCTTCTCCAACCTAAATGATTCTGTGATTCTGTTGTATAATGTGGTTTTTTTTTTTTTTTAAGAAGCAATTTTTGTTTCTGTTTCTTTCTTTAGCCAGCAATGTTGAAGTGCTGATGTCTGGAAATGTTCGCTGCTACAATGTTATAGTGGAAATGATGAAAAGTTTCCCCAGCAGTGAAACAGTTCAGGAAGTGAGTTGCTGTTTGTTGCATAAGCTGACATTGGGTAAGTTCACAAAGTTGTTTATACAGCTTACTCTGACTGTGTGAAGAGTTGGAGTTAACTGACAGCAAGTGTTACAGGCACCAACAGAACTATGATTCCAGTTAATCCTCAGGGTGGTGTATAGCTCCATGTCTCTAATGATGTAAACTTACTGAGGTAACACTGGCCACAGTCATATGGTACCTTTTTTGTGTTAAACATTAGTAACAATGACAGAAGCTGCCATAAGAGACTGGAGTGGGGAAAAAAATGACACAAATGAGCAGGAGAAGTACAAGATGAGAGTGGGAGATCAATAGATGCCATTCTGTATAAAGGAAGAAAAGTCCTTCTAGATTTCTTTTTTGAAGTGGCAATGCTGAATGTGTGGGAAACAACTGGTGCTACTGAATTACCTGGAAGGTATTCTCCAAGACTGTATTTTTCCTCCTTGCAATGCATCTACCTTCAGAGACCTATGCTGCATTCCTGGCCAGCTATGGTGCCTGTCTTGGGGCCCCCTGTGCTGTAGCAGTGAAAGAACCACTGGTTCCTGGACTTCCCTTGACTTGGGCAAAAGTACTTTGGTTGTCTGGACTTACATGGGCTAGTGTCACATCAAAAGAAATGATGGCAATGTCAAAAAAGGATTTGTTGTGCCCTTTAGCAGCTCCATACTCTCTTGCTACTATAATAAGCGGATCTGAAGAGTTGCTAAGGACCACGTAGTAGGAAGTTCAAATGAAAATAAGTATGTTTTTCCCCCTGCTGCATACAAAACCACTCTGAGTAGCTGCCCAAGCAGCCCCCACTCCACAGCAGGTTCTTACTCATGAAGGACTCAGCCAAGGTCTTATGAGTTAGACTTCCCGATTCTTGCAGGTGGTGGCCTGAAGCTACTGCGAATGCTGGTAACAGTGTATGGCTCCCTTGAATCAAATCAGTCCCATCCTTTCACCATCTGTTTCCACTTCTTCATGCAGATATTGTGGAAAATACAGATCAAACTTGAGTGCAACCCAGAACAACTTCCAGTTCCCCTTCAGAAAGCCAAATAAAAAATTCAAGAAAATGTGGTGGCTGCTGAGGTGTTATTTGCAGTTTTTTGGCAAGAGAATCATCACTCTTGAATCATTTCCTTGTGCAAGGCTAACTGAAGGTAGACAGGGAAACCAAGTGCTTGTGGGGACACAGCAACCCTGTTGACATGCCTTGATCTTGCCCTGAGTGCAACCAGCCTGGTTTCAGTCACACATTTGTCATGTGTGTATGCTGACCAACAAGTAATAGTGGCGGTAAAGCAGCCACAAGATCCATTTCTTCTTTCAGCATAACAGATGCCCTTCATCTTAATAAGGAGCCGCTTCAGGAGAGTTATGGGAAGAGGTGTCCACAGCACCACACAGTTAGGGAAACAGATGTGAAATTGCTAGGTGCTCCTGGAAATAGTCTTGAAGATTTCCATGTAGCCAGTGTGGCTTCCCAAATTATTTGGATGGACACTGGCCTCCTAAATCTGTGTTAACTGGCAGTGAAATGGTGAAGTCAGCATCTACTAGCTTCCAAAATCACCGTCACGTATTCTTGCTAACCTGGTGATGACTATCCTAGATTTGACTGTCATCAGAATTTTAACCGATGGATAATCTGCTTGGCCAGTCACAAGTCAAACATAATTACTTATCATGTAGCCTAAGATCATTAATTTCTAGAGGTAAGTAACGTATTTACACAAACATACTGTCTCCATTAAAATATGGCAAGAAACAGCAATGCTGATATAACATGACCACACTACTACAGGGTAAGAAGAAGAAAAATACTGTTTCCAGTTGCACTTGTAATAGGTGTTAAGACCCAGGTTTTAGAATTATGAATCTGGAACGGACTTGCCTCAAAGTCTGTTCTTAAGCATTCTGTTAACTTGGTCTAATTGAACTTAATCATAAAACATTGGGAGAGGTACTTACCTTCTGGTGAAAAATCAAGAGTTTAAATGTAGTCAGCACCTATAGGACTCAGGACCAGAACTGAGGGAAAGAAATTAGGTTAGCTTTTCTTCTGTATGTAATTATATTTTTGGTGCTCAAATATGGGAGACTTCTTAACTTTGTACCTCATCTGAAGGGTTTGAGAAACTTTGATACAGATTTTAATCTGGCCTTTCATATTGCTAGTGTGATTCTCATTTTTACTAATCAAGAATTAAAGAAAACTGATATTCAAAATAGAAACCATAGCTTTCAAACTATATTTTACAAAGTGAGTGTTGCTGTATTATTTCATGCACGATACTTGTTTTTACAACAAATGGGGAAGTTATTTTCATTTTCTTCCTTTTTGCAGAATTCCTTATATTCAGCCCATAATATAAAATACTGTACAGCCTACAGTAAAAGTTATACTTTAAATATATTTATCATCAAAAGGTAGTTCTTTCTGTTCTTCCACAATGTATGTATTCTGTATTTATAATGCTGACTTTGATCTATTTAATGTGGAAGGCAAAAACAGAGGGCAAAACAGGGTTAAACCACTTGCTTGGTAGGATAAATCAAATCATTGCAGGAATTTAAGACCAGGACTGCGTTTGCTTCCTGGCAGGAAGTCTGCAAGTGATACACTGACTGTATTTTTCTTATTTTGATGACAATGTGCACTTCATTTTGCATTAAACATCAGTCTTTTGTGAAAAAACACAAAGAACCTAGATCCCATTTTTTTATCCTTGACCTCTTCTTTCCACAAGTAAAGCATTGTTGTGTCAAGCTCTGTAATCAGAAATCCAACGGTTGCTAGAGACAAAGTTTGTGCATTGTGTGCTGAGAAATTTGTGAGATGCAAGTAAAGCTCTAGATATGTGTTCATATTCATTTAGTATCTTATGTATTTTCAGGAAACTTTTTCAATATCCTTGTATTACATAAGGTTCCAGAAGTCATTGTGAAGGCTGTTAAAACATATCCTGAAAATGCCAAGTTACAAGCTGCAGCTCTCAGTTGTTTAGCTCTTCTAAGTGAGTAAATCTCTTCCTAAATACATAAATTACTTCATTTATCTGTCTACTTGTTAATTTTTTTTATACTGGTAATTTTCTGTAATCGTTTCCAACTCCATTTCTTTGACAGAGCTAGATTTCCTACATGCCTACAGTTTGTTGTTTTACTATGACACGGCTGTATTCATATCACATGCCCAACATCTTCACAGTGTTCACAGCTTGTAAGTTATGTTGACAGATCTTAACAAAGCAACCTGTTTGTTCATAGGTAAATATTGGATAATCTGTACTTAACATAAAATTTCTAGAAATAGCAACACTAATTTGATGCTATGTTTGTTATGGATGACAGTACTCATTATACTGTGGCAGTTGATAGCAAATCAATGCTTGTGCTTGAGTTCTGAAATCAATTAAAAGATTTAAACTTTTCCTTGAGTATTTTCTCCAGGTATTATTTTGAAACAGAAGTTAGTTAGCTAGTGGCAAAAAGCTAAGGATCTGATCCTCTTTCAGTAATTGCTCCATACAAACGTGAGTAGAAATGCTGTTTAAGAGTCCCCAGAACAGCAAAGAATAAAAATCAGTATACACTCCAGTAAGCCTCAGATATTATTGTCAGTGTTGATACATTTTATTATTTTTTTTTCCTTAAATGCTGAAAAAATCACAGGTATAAAATGATTTCTTTTAAATTCTATTGTAGTTTCTGGGACCAGCAACAGTAATTTGCATTTAATTTTTTAATGGCACTGCTTCAGAGTGTAGACAGCTTTGTGATAAGTGGTTAAATGCAAATGAATCAGAGTCATATTCTATGGCTGTGGAATTCTGTATGTAAATACACAACAGAAAAAAAGTATGTGCAGGTCTTTTCAGAGCCTGAGCATTGACTGATCGTAACTGTGTACATGGTTTTTTGTAATGAAGTTTTTTAATCCCTTTAATAACGTTAAAGACATTTTTCAAATCTGTCATAGAGTTTTATGTCAAAAGACTTCTCCCTTCCAAGAACAGGCTAATCCTCCCACTGATTTTCACACATAAGCAGTGTCAGTACCTCCATGACTACAGGAATGTTAAGTCTTAAGTGTTTTGTTTTCACGATAAGAATTTATTGTAAATATTTTATATTTCAAGCTGAAACAATATTCTTAAACCGAGACTTAGAGGAAAGAAAAGAAGAGGAGGAGGAAGAAAAATTATGCTGGTTGGAAGCATGTCACAGAGCATTAGAACTACACCGAAAAAACACAGACGTGCTGGTGAGAATTTCTGGATGATGGGGGTATGGAAATACTGCATTATGCATGAAATTAAATGTTTAGCAATGTCATTTTCTCCCATATGTCCTCAGGCAAACAAAGCCTTCAAGACTGGATTAGATTTAGGATAAATCTTGCGTTTCTTGCCTCTCTTATCTTTGTTCACCTCAGCTAGTTTCAGTTCATTTGGATCAAATGTAGGTAGTTAAGATGAGACTTGTTACCTGAAACTTTGGCCATCCAAAGACTGTTGTTTACATAGCTTTTCTCTATACAGCAGCAAAACATAGGCCCATTAACAGAATAATTAATCTTAGCCTAAAATAAGTCTCAAAATGCAAATCAAATAATAAGAATGTGGCACATGTTTGTAACTCGGGCCTATCCCAGCTATGAAGAATTGACAAGTCCACACCTTGTTGTATGTCTACATAAAGCACTTTGTACCTTTGTCGTGGATTGAAAACCAATCAAACTATTTACATTTTTTTATACATTTTTGATATTCTAAAGGCATATTTTCTTAATCCTTTTGTCTCTTTCTCTCGTTGGTTTATATTTAGGAGGCTGCATGCTGGGCTTTGAAAAATCTGTTTCTGTATCAGCGCAACCTTCATGAGAAGATTGGAGATGGAGATAATCAGTCAGTGTTAATATCTTGAACTGTATTTTTGGAAATTAAGAAAATGAAAGCCTACTATTAGGCCATTTGGGGTCTCATGTTTCAATTATTTTTATTTTTATTTTTTGTTTTCTAATATATGATGAAATGCATGCTGATCAGCAACACTTGGAAAAGTTTCTTTCTTGAGAGGTGTGCTAACCGTGACTCAGGCAAAATTGCTAGTGTTTTAATAAAGGGTCAGAACACAGTTTAATAGAGCTAATTTTTACAGGTCACAAGAAATTTTTTCTTCAGTTGCAACAAGGATAGGGAGGATTAAAGAATGTAAGAGTAGGGAAAATAGAAGATTAAGATATCTAGTACAAAAGGAGTATGGAAAAGCAATGCTCATTTTCCCACAAATCAAATGAAAGGG
>VZTL01059984.1:21558-49883 GCA_013400535.1 Scopus umbretta
CACAGTAGAGGGGATGCTGCCTCATCAGGGAGAATCTAGGCACGGGTAAGGCACAGACTTTCATTTTACTTAAACTATTTCTCAGAGTTGCTTAAAATTTTAATCATTCAAATTGTAGTAAGCCTGTTTTGTACCCCTTTCTGGACCTCAAGTCACCTGGAAAACATGTTCCAAGTGAATTCAGTGAGATTCAGAGTAGGCTAATATGCATAGTTTGCAAAGGACTTTCTGTCAGCTGTTGCTCTGGAAAAGTATTAGAAGCCAAGTGTACAATCATCTGCAAATTTAATTATGTCACTTAATACCTTTTTAGGAAATAGAACTACAGTTATGAAGTAATTGCTGTAATATGCTCAATGTGCAGTGATTTGTTTCTCTCTGCAAAAGGTTCCCAGTAGACAGAGCAGTGATGCTCTCCATGCTGATGCACTCCTCTTCAAAAGAAGTGTTTCAGGCAGCTTCTAGTACCTTGGCAATTTTGTCACAACAAAATGGTAAGGGAATTTAATTATCTTTACTTTCTAATTCAGCAGAAAGTTATTGCTGTAATATTAAAGAATATTTAGTGTGCTGTTGTACGAATACAGTATTCCCTGTGATTAGAACATTATGCAGTTGTGTTTAGCAGGAAGTTTATTCCTTGCTTTGAAAAAGCTATTATGGGCTAGTATCAAAGAGAGTATGTGGAAATAAAGAGCTCTTTGCCAGTTCGTGTGTTGCAATTGCTGGTTTTTGGAGCAGAAGACGTGAAAAGAGTGTGTTCTTTTTGTATGCTTGTTTAAATATTTATCACATGTTTGAATTTCGTTAAGAGCACAATTTGTTGAAACTCACACAAGTAAGGACTATAGCCCGACAAATACCATTTTCTTGCTTAACGCAGGGGATTTGAGCAGTCCTATTGACTTCAGTGAATCAAATCGTGTGTAGAAAGCTAAGCATGTGCATAACAGTCTTCAAGATTGCTTTAGGCCTGATTGTGTCCCTAACATGACTTCCTAACTTTTTTCAATTTGCAGACCTCCTCTAAATTTTTTCAGTGGAGGTGTGGACCCCTGGGTAGAGTATTTAAGCCTACTGACAGTTGGCCTGCTTTTATTAGATACCTCTCCCAGAACCCTTTGAAATGGTTATGGACCTCAAGTGGTTTGTAAACCACTTGGTTGGAAAACCACTGGCTAGATAGAAAGATAAAGACTAGCAGTTAATTACCATTCTCTAGGTGAGAAAGCATTGTTTTATCACTAGGCTACTGGCCATCCAAGTACATAAAACCTAACAATGAAAAGGTTTTATAGTAATTTATGAGATCAATATGCATCTATATCAAGAAATAGATCTCATAAATGTGTGCATACTGTCATCATATATTATACCAGGTACTTTCATAACATGTTACTGACAAATGGGCCTCTGATTCCCATTGGAAATCTAAAGCAAATTTCTGTTTTGTCTTTTTTTTTCTTCTTTTTCCCCCCTAAATGAATGTGCTTACACCAGAAATGATAGACATAAAGAAGCTTAGTAAAACCCTCTGGCACAATGCAATACTGCTTGAATTAACCATTTGAAATGGATGTACTGAACTGGGAATGACAAGAACTGGTGGTAGTTACTATGATAACGTAGGATATTTTTAAAGTGTTCCGAGCTGTATTGGTTACAGTTATAGTTACAATGTGCTTGGGTATTTGAATTAAAAAAAAAAAAATGAATTAACAAAGTAAATAGAGTAAGTAAACATAATTTCATTTTTTAAGCCTTATTTTGGAAGTTAGAAGGTTTTTTGAAAGTTGTTAATCCTAGCTTTCCTACATGATCACAGAATGCAATTAAGAGGAAAAATTGTTTAAGAATAAACATTTTTTAAAATAAAAGTAAAGCTGTACATTCTCCTTTCCTTAAGTTAATTTTCTGTAAGTAAAAATAGCAGATGTATTTAAACTTATTAGGCATTCAAGAATTATAATGTATTTGATTAAGCTATGCAAACAGAAGTCAATTTCAGCACAAGTTGTTTCCCATTCTGATTTATACTTCCATAGCATGCGTTTGAGGAGGAAAAAAAATCAAAAAAAGTCGGGGGCAAGTTAGCAGTTCTGTTGTTTTTGAGAACTGTACATAAAGAGAGAGAGAGATTTACTTTTAGGATGCTTGCTATTTTGTGTTGTAGTAAATATTAGGAAGACACTTTTGGCTAAAGGAATACACATGAATGTTTTGGATATAATGAAGAAACATCCACATTCTCCTGAAGTGGCTGAAAGTGCCTGCAGAATTCTGAATCACGTTTTCAAAGAAAGGTAATATACTTAGGAATATGTGGAGACTTCCAAAGTGAAGGTTTGTGAGATTCAGTGCCGTAATTAATTGCATTTAAGTTATTGACTCTTTCACTGATACTAAAACTGACCACAGGCTGTTCAAGACTTTGAACTTTATAAGCCCTGTAGTCAAATGCCAAGGTGGATATATGTAGGGAGCTGCATATTCTTCCCTTTGTGGTTCTTGAGGAGTGAGGTTTCAATAGGCTATCGGTAGGTGGTCTCCTCTCCTGTCAGCCACACTGAATTCCATTGAGAGCTAAGAAATTTCCCACAATGTTAACTCTGATAATTAAAATAACATTGTGTTAATATTACTTTTGTGTTGGTTTTTGCAAATGCTTTAGAGCATGACTTGAAAACAAAGTTAATGACTCATAAATACTGATATACACGGTAGATTCCAAGTGTCTTGCCAAGTTTTTCCAGCCTTCCCTGAAACCTTTATATATGGTAAGGTGTCTGAAAAAATGACAGACTCAAGATATGGTCACAGAATTTCTTATGAATAATTTCATTTCAAAAAGAAGAAAATCTCAAAACTTCCATAAACATGTTCACAGAAATAGAAAGTATTATAAAGTGAAAGAAGAAGATAACCTTAAAAGTGAATTAGTGGCCTTTGGCTCCTGCCGTTTCTGGGAATGCTAATGACATTGAGATAATTTTTTTTGTTCAAGATTAGAAACTAACATGATTATTCTACAGGTATCTGATAATTTATCAGTACTTTATGACAATTGTGGAGCACTAGATTAAGAAAGATGTGTCTTTTCACATACCTGGACTGGAATGAAAGTAAAATATATGAATCCACCACTCACCCTGAATGAAATAGTATACTTTCTGTGTATCACTGTTCTGGACTGGATCGAAAATTGCCTTTCAGTAGTCTAGAGTGCAATTAATTACATAGAATGAATTCATGAAATGGCATGAAAATAATGTATTTGCTATGATGAAGAAAAGTACCATAGTTTAGTTTGTATTTCGTAGCTCAAACCAGATTTACAGTGTTCTAAGGGAATATCACACAGTGTTAATTAAGGAAACAAACACATGTAAAATTTAGAAATGCATTCTTTTTATTTATTTTATAAACAATATTTTCAGTTTCCTTCATCTGGATATAATGACAGTAGCTGCATCAGAAGTTGTAAAAGCCATGAGGAAACACGAAAAATCACTCTCTGTACAACTGGAAGCACTTCGAGTCCTTTTACACTTTATGATGCCCGGTAAGTCATCCAAAAATATAATCCGTACCGCATCATATGCCAAATCAGAGAATAGAATTAGATAGCTGGATTTTAGTCTTGTGCAATGAGATAGCCTTTCATGGGACTTCAGAGAATTTACTGGAGTTCTGTACATAGCTGAGAGCAGCAGTAACTCTTTAAGAACATACAAGCTGGAGGAAAGCTTTTGAGGTATTGAAGGTAACAGACCAAAATTATCACCCTTGATTTCATCAGTGAAGAGTTAGCTCCATTAATTCAGGAAGTGAGTGTGGAGCTATCGCTGTGATTGTGTATTTCCATCATAGATATCCTTTAAGTGAGAGCAAACAGTGATGACGACATCAACGTTGTACCACAAAATGCAATTGTTTTAATAGTATCTCTTGGATGGACAATAAAAATTGGACCTCTGACACGAAAAAATACAGACAGTGATTTAAAGATATGAAATATAGTATTATATACTCTTTTCTACAGAAAAGGAGAAGCCAAACTGACTAGCGTAGAAATTACTTTCCAAACAAAAACTTCTTAAAGGCAATCTACAGTGGGAAAAATATGTTCTTTGTTAATTCTATACCTTTAATAGCATTTCAGGAAAGTTTTAACTCTTCTTATCAGTTTACTGCTGTATATCCTGGGTTTTTTTCCTCTGATATTAAGTGTGAGTACAAACACATGGTACTGATTTTTTTTCAGAACAACTTTTTGCAAGTATCTCTCAGCAGTTTTAGTTGAACATTTACAACACCAGTAACTTAAATTAGTAACTTGGCTAATATGCAGACTGATTTCAGGTTTTCAGTTTCCTTCTATTCTTTGAATTATAATCCTAATGCTTTCCTTTTTTTTTTTCAATGAACAGCAGTATTAAGACTTGACATATGTATTCTAACGTGTAGGCAAGGGGCTTTTTTTGCCAGTATACTGGAAGTGAGGCCCTTCTAAAGTGTAATCAAACAAAGAGAGCGCCAACTAGATGTTGGAACTTGCAGGTTAATTAGGGAATAAAAAGTAATTTATGGGGAAAATAGTAATGGGAACAAATAAGAATGCTGAAGTGACTTTTAAAGGATTTCTGGGTATTTTCTGTAGTGCCACTTGACTGCAAGTGTCAATAGCTACCAGAAATGTAAACCTGAAAGACCTTTCTCTGTTCTTTTATTTGTTCTCACCTGCCACTTACATCGTCTGTGGGTAAAATTTGGCCTATGATGTGCTGCCAACTAGTTTATAGCTTCTCTATAATGTCTCCTTTTCAGAAGGAAGAGGCATTCTGAAGTAGATATCAGGAACACCAAGAAACCCTGTAGCTCAAAACACTAATATATTGCAATGTACCTTAGGCAAAATTCTTTGGCATGTTTTTGTATTTTCAGAGTAAGCAATGAGCAAACATATGGTGAAATCATCATTTCAAACACAATGTACTCACACTACAATGTAAATCTGGGGGGACAGCAGTCTCTGTAACTACAGCATTCTGAAAATGTCAGAAGATCTCAAACATGCCCTCTGAGTCAGTTGTTAAAACCTGTGTGTTCAATTTGATTGTAATAGTGGGTTAATAATATTGGGTTAATACTGGGGAGAATATTAAATCTGTTCTTCTGAGGAAGGCTGTTTTCCATGGTTGCAGATACAAAGAATGAACACCAGAATGGTTCTTCCAGAGATGTGGGAGATGCTGCTTTTGCACTTACAGTAAAAGTCATTAAAAGCCAGTGTCTGTTGGAGGGAACTCATTCGTTGGTGCTTAATGCTTTGAACAGGGTACAGTTAAATCTTTATTCTAATGCATTTTGTCACTATTTTACACTTGCAATGGTGAATTGTTTGTAAGTTTTAGTTCCACATTGATTTTCCTGTTGATTTGATAGAATTAATCTTAACTCCTGAGTTTCATTTATCATTTGGGGTTTCTTCTTTCTGTTCTGGAGTGTGTTAGATCATCCTTTATACAGTAACTCTAAAGGATATTTATAAAAATAAGGCTGATTTTTTTTTTCAAACATACAGTTTATTTGTGATTTTTTTAATGGGCTAGTTTATACATGAAAAGTGTCCTTATACCTACATCTGAACTACACATAGAGCTGAGGAGCTGAGTTATTCTTTAATATGGCTTTCGTGGACACATACTCCTTTGCTTTCAACAGGACACTGTTTCTCAGTCGTCTCCATTCTTTTCACTGTTCAATTCTGTAACTTTTTCCAGCCACTGGAAAACAGAGTGACCACAGTGCCTTGAAGGGGAAGCTGAAAAGCGAAAGGCTGAAGCAGACCGCACTGGGCACTTTGCACAGCAAATTAACCTTAAATCCTAGTGATAGGAAGGGTTTAACTTCATGGCCTTCAGAAGAATCCCACCTCTACAAGGTTTGCAAGGATCACATGACCACAATCAAAATTTACAATTTTTTAGAAGTCTTTCAACAATTTTAGGATTGTCAAACACCTTAATTCAAAGAAATTTGTGTCTCTTACATTTATTATAAAAGTCAGCGCAAATAACGTATCAGCAAAAGAGTGTTAGAATGTCTAAAGGACATTTCTTGTCCTGAAGATATAGGATTTAGGAGTTAACAAGGGAGGCAAAATAATTTTTACTTCAGAATGTATTACAGTCTCCAGTGCTTTGTGACCATCCTGATTGCTTTTTCTGACTCACCTGGTTTGTGTTTTGGGGTACTACAATATCAGCCATAAGGGCTAGAAATTAACATATTTTAATGAAAAACTAGAGAAGGAATAAGGAGGAAGATGGGCATGACCCCACTGAAATAATTTTGCAGATTTGCAAGTCACTGTGACAGCTACGCACATTTTCAGATCTAGGCCTTATCTAGGTTTCCTCCATCTGGAAGTGGGGGAAAATTGGGAAAAATAATCGCAAATAACCTATTCAGTTGCTATATAACTAAACTCAAAGCTTTTAAAACCTTGGTGGGGTGCGGTAATAAGTATGTTGCTTCATACCTTCTTCTTTTCCTATTTTTTTCAATTGCCACCATGTTTATCACTTGTGCCAGTTCTCAAAGCAGCCCATTTTTTTTCCTTTTTAACCACAAAGGAAGTATTTTTTCTCACTCTCCTTGTCCTAGCAAAATGATGTGACCTTGTGAATGGTTGTGCCGAAACTCTAAGGAAAAAAATCCCACTCTCCATTAGAAAAATAGGTTAGGGAATATTTTCAGAATCAAAGGTGAAAGTCTGGCGAGGTTTTGAGCGGTTGAAACCGATGGTTGAAAAGAAACCTTTTTGAAATTGTGATTATTGTTATTTATTGTCACAGCTGTAATTTCACATACTTAAAGAACAACTTTAAGAACAACCAACTCTTCTGTTGCCGTTTTAAGCAGAGCAAACTTGATCTGATTTTATATTCATTTCTCCATTAGTTTATTGGAAATCCTAGCATTCAGAAGTGTGGCTTAAAACTACTTGCTTCTGTAGCTGAGTGCACTGGTGCACTAGAAATTTTAACCCAGCAAGGAGCTACTGACACTGTGCTTCACACCCTACAGATGTTTCCAGACGAACAAGGTAAGGGGAGGTATTTTGTTAGTTGAATGTGAATGATGTGGTAGGAGGGGCTGATTCACCATAGAAGCTGTAACCTCTCTATTACACTCTTTAGCACTGGATGTAATGTAGGTTACATGGCAAGAAAAGGCTGCAGTACTGCATAGTCCTCAGTTTCATCCACTTTGCAGTTATGCCTGGCCCTGTAATAGCTTGTGCAAATAACTTTCTGGAATATTACTGATATAACACTAATTAGGTCATGGGTTTATTCCACTCAGAATGCCTGAATAATCAACATTATTAATATTTCTTTTTTTCTTCTAGACATACAGTGTTTGGGTTTGAGTCTTCTACGCTCTTTGATTACAAGAAAGAGTTTGTGTATTGCAACTATGCATGTGCTGTCAACAGTTCTGGTTTCTACTCTGCGACGATTTAAAGAGGTCACTGAAATCCAGATGCATGTATGTGTATTTCTACATACAAATATGAAAGTGAAAGGCAAAACCTTAGAAAATTTTTTCAATGTAGTTGTATCTGAAGTATAATTCTTTATTTTAATTCCTTCATTTTGATTTTATTGCAATTACTAGATTAGTATAAGCCTTTATAATTCAACCAATATGTTTGCCAAAGAGGTTGTTGTCTTGAAGGCATATATTCAATCCAGAATATGTAAGCGTAGATTTAGGTATTTATCTAATAAGACTTCTGAGATCTGCAAACTAGAACAAATTTCTCAGTCATGGTCCATCATTCTGTCAAACTATAACCATTTAATGAAGTAACCATCATTATAGTATTGATTGCCCTTCTTTGAAAATTAATAGAAAATAACTTAGTTCCCAGCCCTGTTACCAGCAATAAGTTTAGTGTAGGAATGCTGTATTTAAAAAGGATATTACTGGAATGCTGTGTCAGACTTTGGATCTACTTTGGAATATGGAAGGAGTGTTCTTATTCTGTATGCAAACACATGTTTAGTCCTCCTCATGTGAAAGTTCTCTGCTTCAGAAGCTTTCCCTGTTTGTTGTCAGTTTCATTTTTCTAGCAGAATGGAGCTTGCCTGTGAGATCAGCTTCCTTTCAGAGTGTTGTGGTTTAACCCTGACTGGTAACCAAGCACCACACAGCCGCTTGCTCACCCCACCCCCTGCCCCGGCGGGATGGGGGAGAGAACCGAAAAAAACCCTAAAACCCGTGGGTTGAAATAAGGGCAGTTTAATAGGACTGCAGAGAAAAAGGAAATAATTAATAATAATAAAAATAAAAGATAATACAAAACAAGTGATGCCCAATGCAATTGCTCACCACCCACCTACCGATGCCCAGCCCGTCCCCGAGCAGCGATCGCTGCCCCCCCAGCCAGCTCCCCCAGTTTCTATACTGAGCGTGACATCAGGTGGTATGGAATAGCCCTGTGGCCAGCCTGGTCAGCTGTCCTGCTTGCGTTCCCTCCCAGCTTCTTGTGCCCCTGGCAAAGCATGGGAAGCTAAAAAGTCCTTGACTAGACTAAACACTACTGAGCAACAACTAAAACATCAGCGCGTTATCAGCATTGTTCTCGTACTAAGTTCAAAACACAGCACTGCAGCAGCTACTACAAAGAAAATGAACTAAGCTGAAACCAGGACACAGAGTTTCTATACTTCTGTTTCAGATCAATATGCAAATATCACAAGTACAGCCTCCCTTCTTTACTGCTGTTTCATAGAATCATATAATTATTAAGGTTGGAAAAGACCTCTGAGATCATCTNAGCATTCCAGCCACTCTTCCCCAAGCCTGTAGCGTTGCATGGGGTTGTTGTGACCCAGGTGCAGAACCCGGCACTTGGCCTTGTTAAACCTCATACAGTTGGCCTTGGCCCATTGATCCAGCCTGTCCAGATCCCTCTGCAGAGCCTTCCTGCCCTCAAGCAGATCAATACTCCTGCCCAGTTTCACCCCAAACCTTCCAAATTTAGCTTAGCAACCAGTGTAGAAAGAAGTCAAAACAGTGTCGTGGAATAAGGAAGTTACTTAAAGTGATTTAGTCTCAGGTTTGGACAAAGAGTATGTGATTTATCCAGTTCACCCTTCTAGGTGAGCTTTACTTGCAGAATCATGGGATAACTTTGTATTTCTCTTTAGTTTTTAGATAAACCTGTTAAGCTTTTCATTTAGCCTATGTATTTTTTTCAGATTCAAGGATTACAGGGTAACACATTGGGACAGGGGATACAGCTTCATCCCATATCCTTAGAAGGAGATTGTTTCCTCTATAGATTTTCAGGAAATCATAAGTACATTTGTCACTGCAAGGCAGGATGTTGTCAGATATTATGGTGCATAATTTGGCTTTTCAAAGAGTCAGTTAATATCTGTTTAAGAGGGTCAGATAAACAAGCATGAAACTACAGCTATATAAACACAGAGACACCCGGTGTTTTCTGCATTCTCTCCTGATCTTCTCCAATTTGTGAATTACTGCATGTTTAAAAGCAAGACAAAAAAATTTAAAGCACGTATCTTTTGGCTGAAATTTGATTTTGCACAACCTGTTTTAACATGACACTTTTTAACACTGTACTTATTTCAGTCTTCTCATTGTTTTCTTAGGGATTTCATGCAATCTTGTCAATTCTTGGTTTGTCACCTTGTTTTGCAAAGCTGCTGGTACATGAATCATTTGACACAGTCATTTTCTACCAGATGTCTATGTGTTTCACTGACCAGCGAGATCGACAGGTATCTTCTCTCTTTTGACAGCTCCACAGCTGAAAAATTTTGGTGCTTTTTTGTCCTAACTTTGATTGTCTGTCTTCCCATTCAGTTTCAAAGCCTGTGTTGTAAATGTTTTGCTAAAATAGCTGAAAATGATGATTTAAAAAATATGATGCTGGAAAAAGCATGCATTGAGTACAATAGTATTATGGCTGAATGTTTACTTCTACTGGGAGCTGATATTAATAAGAAGACAAAGACAAACTCTCTGATCTATCAGGTAATATATGGAAATATATAGAGTTTTATTGCTTTAAAATTTGTGCTTTTGGGTTCCTTTCTCTTTCCATGTAAACCTGAATTTGGCAGAACACAGCAGCAATACCCAGTGGCAATCTAACTGTGATCTGAGTGGTGTTACCAATTGCTAATCACAGTGACTTCAGGCTCAGTCATCGAAACTGTTCATCGAAACACCCTTCACTTTATGGAAGCTCATAGGGTCACTGTCACCTAGAATGTGCCCATGCTGCCAATTCAGTTCTGATGCAAGTTCACTTTAAAGTCCATGCTTTCTGATTGTTTACCCTGTTCACATGCAAACCTGGGTTCAGTCAAGTACTGACTTAGCCTTAGCTTTGGCATATTTTTGAGGAGGTAGACTTAAGCTGAAAATTTGTGAACTCCCAGTCATTTTTTTGAACTATTCAGGCATAGATGGCATCAAGCCCATTAGAGCCCAGTCCTGATATTCCAGCCCTTACCAAGCTCTGTGACGCCAAAGTACAGACGGACCAACAGACAGCACTGTGCATAGATAGTTTCAGGGTGCTTAGTCCTGCTCTGTTCTAGACCTGCAAAGAAGACTTTGCCCAAAATGCCTGCCCTGGAATCGTGGATTTTTTTTTACTTTGTGTTGTAATTAAAGATTAATATAGTCATCAGTTTTTGCACTGATTTAACTGTTCTGGTTAGAGTTCTGACTTTTTATCAACACAGCTAAAGTAATATAACATCCTGGAATGCCTGCAGTCACACTAGCTGCAAAGAGCTGTATCCAGACAGTGGCCACATCCAGAGCATCAACTATTTGAAATATGTTGGTGTCTTAAATAAGGCCATGGGCAAACTTCCCATCTGGATTCAGCCATGCCAATGGGAGAGGCTGTTCCCATCTGCTTATAAGTGCTCCCTGCTAAATGTGACTGCCTTTAAATTTTTGAGAAACGGTGTGTATGAGCACTTCTTAATTTTGCTTCAGTGTCAAAGTTTTAAATGGCCTGAGGTAACCCCACCAGTACTGCCTGAAGTGAATTAGGAAGTCTTCGCTTCAGCTGGCAGAGCTGGCTGGGTGATAAAGCACAGCTGAGTTTGGAATCAACCATCTATCCATGGAGTCTTAGGTAGCCAAATCAGTGTTAGCGAACCACAGTGGAAATATTGAAGTTACTGGAAGTATTTCTAAAAATTATTTGTAATATTCACAGTCAACACAGCTCTGTGTACCAATGCAGGCTGAGAGATTGGAAGGAGTAAAGCTGACTGAAGCCAGCAGACCTGAGCTCCCAAGCACTAGGCAAGGCTTGTTGAGTCTCACTGTTGTTGCCTGCTCATCTGACTATCCAGATGACATAGCAAAATAACGCCTAAGTGTCTTTTTTCCACTGAACAGCTAAATAAATGGAGTTGCCATAGACCACATGCAATAACTAAACTACATAAAGGACCATTCATTTTTGCTTGGAAATTGTGTGCACTCATGGCAGGAATTACAGTTACAGAACTCAGGCATTTGTTGTATTTTGGGCAAAGACTTCAGGAAAATGGGAGTTGGTACGCAGATGCCTTAGGCAGGCATATGCTCTGAGCAGTAGGGGACTGTGTAATTGAAAGAGACATGATCCTGAAAATACAATTAATCTGAATTTGAGACAAGTGTCTTAATGCAGTCTGAGCTGTTGTTTGAGTCCCTCGCATACATTTTTTTAATTGCTTTTCTCTGTCAGGTTTGTGAGAAAGGAAATAATCCTAAACTGGTGGAATTGCTATTAGCCAGCGGTGCTCGAGAGCAGGATGTTCGGAGTGCTTTAACCATCAGTATAAAGAGAGGAGATAGCCAAATCATCAGCTTGCTCTTAAAGAAGCTTAGCCTTGATGTCGCCAACAGCAGTATTTGTCTGGGAGGATTTGGTATTGGGAGACTAGAACCTTCCTGGCTCATTCCTTTGTTCCCAGATAAACTTACTCCATTAAGAAAACAAAGTGAGTATATATATAATTTGCTATACAAAATGTGTTAATATCTCTTGATGGTACTATGTGTTTTAGATCTAGACCTTCAGTTGAGGATCTCTTCATAGCATTCAGCTGGTTATAGAAAGACTGCCAAACCTTGAAAATAAATCAAGTTATTTCTGTTCTTTTCTAAAGCTATTTGGATTTCTTGGAGAATACGCTATCTTTTCGGTTTCTTACATATACAGGTGCAGGTTCTGCCCTGGCAAGAATGGTGCTTAAATTCCAGACGAAGAATATTTCAGAGAATCGATCAAGAGCCTCCTCTGATCTAAACTTCTCTGAAGATGGAGTGGATAAAAACTATGATTGGAATTTCATTTCTGACCCATTAGTGGACAGTGTTTTTCCTTTGAGTGATGATATTGATAGTGAAGGTAATTGTTTTTCTTTTCTTTTTTCTTTTTATAATCCAAATCTAGTGTACCAGGGCTAGACCATAGCCATATATCAGTTGTTTATTTGTATTTGAGATAAAACACTTCCCATAAAAAAAATACTTCCATCTAAAATTTTTTGTGGTAACATTGGAAAATAGTTCATGATGAGTAAGTATGTGCTTTATCTACAAAATTAGGACCTTAAAGCATTTTATTCAGTTATCCATTTAAAATCAGTTCTTCATGCGTTCAGTTTCTTGTAGAGAGAAGGAGTGGGATTCATCCAATCCAATTTAGAATCTGACTATTTTGATGTCTGTTTCTGAGGTATTCTAGTATGCTGCCTTTATAGTCAACAGCAAAAAGTAAGTGCTTCAAGAGCACAGTTTATCTCATCATGAAGTCAGGTATATTGTGATCTAGAAACCCCTGTTCCCTGGGTTGTCTGTCAATAAAGTGCGCACAATGAAGTCTAGTGTAGAGGACTATATTGTTAACAAATAAAATAGGTGAAACAAGCCCTATCCCAAAGATATCTAATTGATCAGAAAGTGTAAATGACAAGTCTATGTTCAGTCCAACATCATTCTTGGTGACAATGTCAGGAAATCTGAATGCCTTTAACTTATAAAAAAGAACATTTCTGTCTATAGTATCAGTAACTTAATAATAAGAGTAAGTGGCCTTAATTTACAACATGCCTTTTGTTTGTTCAGATGTCACTGTTGTTTCAGAACTGTTGAATACTTAAAATAATCACAGATGAAGAATTTGAATTTTGGAATCAGAGAATCCTAAGGAATTTTTTTTTGTTCTGTTTTGTTCTTTTCCTTTACATTGTTCAGCACCATTTTGTGTTTCTGTAGGACTGTAGCACAGACATGTAATACTGAGAGGTACTATTTTTTGTCCCACATTGAAAAGTTTTTAGGTCATATGTAAATTATGGTAAAAAAATACAGGCTTTGCTAACAGGAGTCATTTTAGTAGTTTTAAAATTAGCTTTGAGAGGAGGAACACTAAATGAGTCCAGATAACCCCAAATCACCAAAGCCAGAGTGTCATTTGATGTTTCATTCTCAGTAAATGTGGGAGTACAAATTTATCTGTAAAATGCAATTTTTTTCTATTTTAAAAAGTTATTTACACTGCAGTAGCACAAAGATGTGTTACGAAACATATATAATAATCCCAACTTGCTGGAAATTTTAAGTCATAAAACATCAATGTAGCAAGCTGCAGGTCACATTTGGAGCACGTCAGGTTAGTACAGCCTATGTACTCTAAAACATGTTGATGACATTCTTGGCCTATTGCACACACAATTAACCTGTGAGATCCTGCCAATATTTATGCTTTTGAAATGTATCTCTCCTTCATATGTCAGCATCTATATTACAGTTGAATTCTGAGCCTCATCTTTAAATACATTTTCTTACTTACTTGTCCTCCTTCGTTACTGTTTTGTACTAGGAAGTGAAGGTTCAATTTTTACAAAAAAGAAGTCCAATTCCATTGCAGTTGCTGACTTACATTGTAAGGAAATGGCATTTCAAAGAGGTTCTCCTACTTTGCCACGACATTCCTACTCTGTGGTAAGTCAGATCCTTATTCCTCCTGGCTTCTTATAAGTCCATCTCTGTTGCCTACTGCAAAATCATTACTAACCAAGTGTTAGGAAATGTCATATAGCCATATGGGCTCTTTTCTCACTGTTGCCATTCAATATTTCCTTCTGTTGCTGTGCAATTAGTGTGCTCCAGATCACTGTACAGATGGGAGTTTATTTCAGCAAAAATTTATGATCAATAAAAAGTACACGTTCTTCTGAATTGCTCAAATTTCCAGTCTGATGTTCAAATGCAGATACAGAAACTGTTGGCCTATTCACAAAGACGTAACTATCCCTTAGTGAAGCTAATCTGCAGAGTGCTACTGTGATCAATGGAGAGAGACTGATTCCATAAGAAGACATAAGAGGACAAATTGGTGGAGTCAAAGTCAGGTTCCTTTGAAGACAGCTTGTCTCTTTCCATTGACTGTAAAGGGAAACTGGAGAGACTGGCTTCCCTAGAGAAAGTATTTTTTGTAATATCCTGCTCCATCCTACCACCCCACCCTAGTGAAAGTCATTTCAGGTTGCCAAAAAATGCACAACTTCGATTGCACTTTAAATCTACTGTTCTTGGATATTGCATGGATCAGTAAGTTTTATCAAGATGTGACCTATTATTATTTTTAGTTCAAATGTACAGTTTCTCTGTGTTCCACCTGGAAGTTCGGATAAAAAGAAATTTACTGAATTCGGATCATTTCAGGTACCTGCATATGTCCATAACTGGTTTTGTTCTGTTCTGGGATTTTCCAGGGACCTGGCTCAGATTATGAATCATTAATGAAACAAAGAAGAAAATTCTTGCCTTCAGATGAATCCCCCAGTAAGTAAACTATACAATTAGTATATATAACAGATTTTTCATCCTTAATGCTTTCACAAGCATAGCATGCTAAGATTTTAGTCAGATTATATATTTGTTTACAAAATTTTGGATACACTACAGTGGAGTACAAATAATGCATATATAGGGTTGTTGTTTTTTTTTCTGGGCTTCACAAATAATTTATGTAGAAAAAAACAGGCAATGAAATTTCATGAGTGCCCTTATTAACTTTCAAAAGTTACTTCTGTCATGCAGTGCGTAAGTGTCCATTTCTTCCCTCCTGTCTTACAAATTTCTCTCTATTAATAGAAGTCTTCATGGATTTGGATCTTAACCAATATCCAAAAGTTCACTGTCTTCTGCATCTTTAGATCCCAAGTTGGTTGATCTTAATTTTAATTACATGATAAATGAAATTATGCTAATTTTCCCATGTTTTTGTTTTAATAGAAGGCATCTCAAAATTTTCACCACATATAAGACCATCAGACAGTCTTTCTTCATTGATCTCAGAGAAAGAATATATTAAATCACTAGATCTTTCATCAAATGAGCTGGAGAACATTGATGCCATCAGCCAGAATAGCTGCTTAACTAGTCATCTGGAACATCTTGAGAAACTGGAACTCCACCAAAATGCTCTTACAAACATTCCAGAACAACTATGTGAAGTAATTCTGCATAAATTTATGTAATACAAGTTGAAATTAGTTACAACAAATTGTTTGTCTCTAACAATGTACCCATAAGAATGCTACTCAAGGATATGGGTGTCTCTTTTTGCATGCTTCGTACACTCACTCATTTTTCAATCAGTGGATTTATGTTCAGCTAGAAATAGAAGTATTTTCATGGAATGTTTTAAGTCATTTACTGCAGAGAACTGCTTTAGGATGTGTTATATTGAGTAACATAATAATGTAAATGGAACCGAGAACTGCAGGCAATTCATATCTTAAATTTTATGAAACTGAGCTAATTAATTTTGAAGAATGCTTTATATTTTGTTCTGTAACAGAAGTATTATGGGTTAATTGGTATGAATGCTATTTTTTGCTGTTTTTCCTAGTGAGAGAAATACAAGTAAATTAATAAATTGTATAAAATGTAACTCAATTTAGAACCTATACATTCATATTTTCATTTAACTTTTTAAAGATAAATTATCCATTTCTTTCAGAACTTGAAATGCTTGACTTATTTGGATTTGCACAGTAACCGATTTACTTCTTTCCCGACTTATTTACTGAAAATGAATTGTATTACAAATCTTGATATCTCTCGAAATGACATTGGACCTTCCTTTCCTCTGGATCCATACCTCAGATGTCCAACTCTAAAGCAACTAAATCTTTCATACAATCAGCTGGTGTGCACCCCTGAATTTCTTACAAATGTTGCTGAAAATCTGGAACAGCTGTTGCTAGAAGGGTGAGTAGCATTAGTAAATGGACTGTAGCATAACAAACATAACAGAAAATAATATATTTGTCATCCAGAATGGTGGCTGTTATGGCATGGAAAGGATTGTTTAGTCAGCAGTGAAACACTGACATTATCTTCCAAATATGTAAATTGGTACAATTTTCAGTGTTGTATTACGAAGTACATGAGAATATTTATGGGCCTTGGTAGAATCCAATAGCATTGCAGTTTCAGTAACATACTAAAAATGTAGTTCAGTGTTTTTCTACGTACTATTCATCCACAGGACTGTCCGTGTTGTCTAACATACTCAGCTAGGTTTTCTGTATACAGAATACAGTTTCCACTGTATTTCATATTCACCAAAGGTTTTTTGGAAGTATGATTCCTGGAATTGCATTTATTGGTATGGATATGTTTTAAATGGCAGAAGCAGAGAAAATACATAAATTTTTGTTTACCAGTACTTTTTATCATATTTGTGAGTGAGATAATTCATAGCTATACGGAATTCTTAAGGATGCTATTATTGATAGCTCAGTAAACTGCAGATACTGTTTCATTCATCTCCCATAATTTATGTTAAATAAGGTGGTGATATTTTTTTACACAGAAATTCACGCAGAATAAAGATAGCAGCATATGTAACTAAAGCAAGCAGTGTTAAATATGGGAATCAAATTTAGAAAAGCAATATTTTAAATTCAAAATCCTGTTGCATTTCTTCATTAGCTTTATTTTGAACTTTATTAGCAATATTACCCTTGCAAAACAGTGCTGCATGGTTCTTTTTTTCTCTGTATTTTCAAGATCTTTTTCTGGTGTTCTGCTTTCCAGAATACATTGTTTGTAACATTATATACTCTTCCTGAATTCCTCTATATGGAATTCTATTCTTTTTTCTGGATTGATAGTTATTCTCTGATTATAACCCTGCAAACATATATCTTTAGTAAGCAGAACTACTCACAAACGGAACAGTCCTCTCTGTGGGATTAAGCTGCAGTATGTAATCAGGAAATGATGCCTTGTAGTACGTGCTGACATTTGCTCTCCAAATTAATTAAAACAATCTTTATATCAGTCATGTTATTCCATGTTGCCACATGTACCAGTATATTTGCTGACTGCTCAGTCTTTATGTAGATACAAGTCTTATTTTTGGTTTACCAGTGTAAGGATAGCATTGTCAGATAAATACTCTTTACTTTCACTTCTTAGCTAATAGTTTCTGAATAAAACATGAATTATTTTTTCTTCTTTTTATCACAGAAACAAAATTTTATGCTTATGTTCACCCATATGCTTGAAAGAACTGAGAATTTTAAACATTAGTAAGAACAATATTTCATCCCTTGCTGAGAACGTCTTTATGGGCTGTACAAAACTGGAGCTGTTCAACGCCAGGATGAATGCTCTTGGTAAGTATCTGTGAAAATAGGATCCACCGTCTAGAAACTATTCCAAGTCACAAAGTTCCTCAGCCATCAGCATTTGGAGTCTTGGGAGAACAGAAAAGGAGAATACCACATATGCTTGTCCTTGTTTATAGTTCCCTAAGCATCGATTGGCTTTTGATCACTGTTGGAAGCAGTATACTTCCAGCAGGGCTTGACGAACATTTGATCTGACTTGGCGTATCTCATCTTGTTTTTGTATTTGTAGTGGATGCTATGAAAATGTTTGAGTGTTCTTGAGGTTGTACATACTATTTGGGGAAGGTTCAAGGCAAAGGAAGTAGTTCAAAGTTGGCTTACAAATCTAATACTAATACAGGTTTAATACTGTACTGAAATACATATTATACGAGTATGCTGGCTTATATCAGGAATNCAACACTATATCTAGTGTTGTCTTCTGAATAAGATAGAATGTTTGATTCATTTGCCTGAATACAGGTGTCATTTGAGATCCCCTCAAGTTTCCCAGTTGGTTTACAGCTTCTGGTCCCAAAAAAGCAGGCCTTCCATAGCTCCTGTGTTGTATCTCCAAGCCATGTGCAGATAGCTGAAGTATCACGGGGCAGATCACCTTCACTAGAACCCAGTGTTTAAGCAATGGAATTGAGTCCAGAGAGTGTTTCAGTGGCTTAGCAATGTGTCAAAATTAATTTACCTATGAAAAATACAAATTACATAAATGAGATTTTAATGATACTGCAGGAGTTCTGAAGTTACTGTCAGAATTTATTTCTATCTTCAATACATAAAATCTTCCATTTTGAAATTATTGTTGCAGTATTTCAGAAGGTAGCTCTTACACCTGCATTAAACACAGCTGAACCATTAAAGTAATTTTTATATGCTTAAAACCCACCACTCACTGAGTGAATTATGGGAATGTTATGTAAACTGGTGTCCTGCTTTCAGCTTAATTCAGAGTTCATTTTCTTCCCAGGAGCTGCCATAGTGCTGTGTTTTGAACTTAGTACGAGAACAATGCTGATAACACGCTGATGGTTTAGTTGTTGCTCAGTAGTGTTTAGTCTAGTCAAGGACTTTTCAGCTTCCCATGCTCTGCCAGGGGCACCAGAAGCAGGGAGGGGGCACAGCCAGGACAGCTGACCCAAACTGGCCACAGGGCTATTCCATACCACCTGACATCACGCTCAGTATAGAAACTGGGGGAGTTGGCCGGGGGGCAGCGATCGCTGCTCGGGGACGGGCTGGGCATCGGTCAGCGGGTGGTGAGCAATTGCATTGTGCATCACTTGTTTTGTATATTGTTTTATCATTACTGTTACTATTGTTTTCTCTTTCTCTGCTCTCCTATTAAACTGCCTTTATCCCAACCCACGGGTTTTAGGGTTTTTTTTGGTTCTCTCCCCCATCCCACCGGGGCGTGGGGAGGGTGAGCGAGCGGCTGTGTGGTGCTTAGTTGCCGATCGGGGTTAAACCACAACAGCTGGCAATACAGTAAAGTGTAAGATTATTTCAGTGTTTAATGCCAATATGAAGTGAAATATAATAGTATGTAGTGTGATAAAAATGAATACATTAACTTGGTTCTAAACTTCTTTCACTTTAGGAGTTTAGTTTTAAATAAGCTTTAAAAAAAAGATTCAGATTCTGCTTTGGTAGCTTGTACAAAGACCTGTGTATAGAAGATAACAGACTGACCTTTTAGTCTGTCTTTGATTTTAGAAAATTCTAGTCTTAAAAATAATTTAAACAGTTCTGAAAAGTAATAGAATTAACCTCTTTTTCTGTTCTAGAAGTAATACCTGACTTGTCATCCAGCATAACAAGCTTAAAATTATCCCAAAATCGTTTTATTAATGTTCCAGAAGCAATTCTTCTTCTACCACAGTAAGTTATTATTTTATTTATTGACATTAATGTCAAGTTCCTGATGAAGAAAATCTGATGGCAAGACCTTTGTTAAGCAGAAAATTCTCCACGTTTTACTGATTTTCAGGAAATCCTCTCCAATAGGTTAAATCCAAAACTTAGTAGCTTCTAACTGAAGACAAATCAGTTATGTTTTCTTCATTATTTTGAGAAATTCTCTTCCTCAGATTCAAGTCATTGTTATTGAAAATATATTGCTTGACTGCTGAAGTTGACAATTCTTGCTGAGAAGACCAGAATGAATATATTATTTTCTTGAAACCAACAGTAAAAAGATACTGGCAAGTTTTCCTTTTCAAGAAGTTCTGCAGACTTTTGCTCAAGGCTACTGAGATTAGTTTTTCACTTCCTGAATGTCACAAGATATTTATTCTCAAATAATCACACTTCCTCAAGATGGAATTGTGATAAAGATAACATGTGACATTTATTTTGTTATACCTTTAAAGCATTGCTCATGTGAAAATCAGACTTCTGCTTTTTTTTGTAGAAGTTACTGACCATAGGTCACTAGAATCAGATTGTGGAAGGAGTGCCTGGAAAGAATGATCAGATCAGTTATCTGATGGATGTGGGTAGATGTGATGCTGATGGTGCTCCATGGGGAGGGCAGATCCACACAGATTGTCAACTTACATTAATCAAATTTACATAGAGTACGTGATTATTAACATGATATTACAGTTTCAGCATGCCAACATTTATATTCAGAGCACCAAATTTAACAGATGTATTGAAAAAGGGACAGCTTTCAGGTTATATGTCTCCCAGCCCAGAAAAATCAATGAGGAGTTGCGTGGATTTTTGCATGCTTCATGTACCACAGTAACATAAACAGCATATTTGTCCAGCAAATGACTTACAGAAAGTAAATGTTCTTTTTTATGTGGTTCTTAAATACGTGTGTAGTTGAAATATATAATTTGTGCACATACATGTATATATAAACATATGTTCATAGAAACATGCTGATAAAAGAGTGAGGTATCCTTGCCATCTGACATTATTCTCCCAAGTTAGGAGCAAGAAAGAGAGCAGTGCAGATCACCTAGTGAAGCTACATAGTTTATAAGTAGAATCTTGAATTCTAGAAAGTTCATAATACCAGGAAGTTCCCCATTGCTTTTTTTTTTAATTTGAAATTTATAAAAAACCACATGAAAATACATGTTAGTATTATGTTTGATTGCAATTAATTTTTAAATACATTTATTCTAGTAAGTTAGACATTGCATGTTACAGTGTGCTCCATGGTCCTGCACTCACCTGTAACTGGAATCCTGAGCTAAACTCTATTCTCTGTTACCTGGGTATAAATGCAAATTAGCTATAGGGTTTACCATTGAATTACTGAATATTTGCACAGGAGGAGTGTGAACCATATTTATCTGTGTCTTCTACTAAACTGACCAGAGCCATGCATGTCTGCAAATTGTAGAAAGAAGGAAGTGGACTGTTATCACAATATGTACACTTATTTAAAGTGACTCTTTAATTTACTATCTGAAACATATACACACAGTACAGTGCGGATGTTTATTTTTATGACCAGGCAATTTCATTCACAGAGAAATACATTGAAAGAACATTTTACTGAATCAAGCATAAGTGTTTATAATTTTTTCTGAGGTAATGAAGACCTACTTATAATATCATCTTAATTACTTTTCCTCATAGTAGTAATTCTCTATCTTCTATCTACATTCCTGTCAGAAAACTGACTGTTCTGATATCTAGTCCATTTGTTTATTTATTAAAAATTAATACAGTTCTAGATAATCTCAGTTTTATTTTTTTTCTTTGCTAACTTTTCTCTTTTTTTTATTTTCATGGTTTTAGTTTGCGATCAGTAGATTTAAGCCAAAACAGGATCATAAGCCTGCCTGGACCGATGCACTGGAAATCATTAAACTTAAGGGAGCTGTTATTTAATCATAATCGAATAGACGTCTTGGACTTGAGTGAAAAGGCATGTGCATGGTCTAGGCTAGAAAAGCTACACCTGTCCCACAACAAGTTAAAGGAGGTAAAGTGTAAAATTCTACCTAAAGAAAATGAAATAACTTTTCAATTGAATGCGGTTTTTCAATGTTCTTTTTATTTTCATGTCACTTCTCATATCATTGTAAATTCTATTAGTAAAATGGTACGTAAGTGCCAGTAGTACTTGCTGTGAATGAAAATCACCATATTCCATTAAGCTTTTCTGTCTGGAATGTGTCATATAATCAGTTTGTATCATGAATACATTATGAGGTCCTTTGTCTATTAGTGTGGATATTAGGCCTGTTTATTAAAAAACCCTTAAACTACAGCAGTAAAAATACCTAGTTTTGTTTAATATTTAATGTATTCATGCTCATACCCTTTTTTAACGTTTAATTCCCCATTAAATGTTCTTTCATTTAGATTCCTCCTCAGATCGGCTTCCTAGAGAATTTGACTTCTCTGGATGTGAGTCATAATCCTGATTTGAGATTCTTTCCAGATGAAATGGGAAGACTGTCCAAAATCTGGGATCTTCCTTTGGAAGGACTCCATCTTAATTTAGACTTCAAACATGTGGGATGCAAAGCCAGAGACATTATCAGGTTTGTTGCCCTGTTGTTCCTGAATATTCTTGTTTTGCTTTCTTGGGATATGCAGTAAGCATTAAGAAAACAACATATCCTTTTGAAAAGACATGCTGGTTTGTTGTATGAAATCAAGCATGCCACTCTATGGGAGGTATCATTTCTTATCATATCATATCAACACAGACACTTAAAATAGATTATAGTCATTTAGAATATAATAGTACTGCTTCTTGAATTTGGTGCTTCTATAACCATGCAATAAATGATGCTTAACAATTATTTCTAATAGTTTCTTGTGTTCCCAAGTGCATTGCACAGAGCACATTTTTGGGTAATTACAAAACAAAAAAAGACACATTCTAAATTAAGCTTCAACTTTCAAATCAGAAATTAGAATAGACTGTTAAAATCCCAGTAATATCAAACAGTTACTGAAAATTTGAAGAAAATTGTATGGGTTTAGATTTTTCCTTGGTCTTGAGTTCTGTTGGTATTTTTCTTTATTATACACTTCTGTGAGTTCTGCAAACTTTTTTATGCCAGATTTCTTCAACAACGACTGAAGAAGGCTGTACCTTATAACAGAATGAAGCTCATGATTGTTGGAAACACTGGCAGTGGGAAGACTACCTTGCTACAACAACTAATGAAATGCAAACGAACAGAACTGGGCTCTCCAAAGGCTACAGTAGGCATTGATGTAAAAGACTGGATCATTCAAGGGAAAGGCAAAATGAAGAAAGAGCTTATATTAAATGTGTGGGATTTTGGAGGTATTTCAAGAGCTTATTGTCCTTTACTATTGTCTTTTCTAACAAATTAATGCATTACTTATTCAGAGTCAGCCTGTGAAATTTCAAATTGTGGACAGTAGAATCATGCAAACTTACACCAAAAGTCAAGTGACCACTTATAAATTAGTGAATTCTGTAAATTGGCAGCTGATCCCTCAAATTTAATGTAAAGCCTCAGGAATTTCAGACCAGATGTGGTCTGACCACTAGTTTCAACCATAGCACTCTCGAACTAAGAAACTTCTTGTAGACACCAGAAGAATCATCTTCTACTTGCCTCTGTTTCTCCCTTTTATAGTCTGGGTCTCACTAGGCTCTACAGCATCACTGTTCCGTAAGGTCACAGAAAATAAAGTGCTCAGGGCAAGTCTTTGAACTTTGGGCTTTTGGAAAACTTTCTAAGTTTGGGAGACTCCAGAAGCATTTCTAAAATTCAGGGGTATTTTAGGCTGTAGAAAATTGATTTTTAAACATTGGTCCATGATCATTTAAGTACAGTCTATATTACAGTGGATAACCACAGAAGAGCAGCGTTCAAGCTAAATGTCCAGCTTCAATTGTGATTTTAAGTACTTAAATCATGTGAACTTAGGAGTCTTATTTTGAAGTTGCTGAAAGGATAGGAGAAAGGGAGGGAAGAAGAAAGGAGTGAGGGAGAAATTCAGTATTGGAGTTTTAAAAGAATCGTGACCTTTCAAATTGTGTTTGCAGCAACCATGTTTATCCAGTTGTTAAATCTTTCACTTCTTGATTTAAAAATACCTCACATATTTCAACACTACACTTCAGTCAATGAGCTACCACAGAGTACCTATCTAAAATACATAGTTGTTACAGGTTTCTTGTCAATTTAGATAATTTTCTGTAAGTATTAATTTCATTTGTGGATTAGTGATCTGAGAATAAGTGTTTTGCTGTCTTTTTGTGGTCTGAAGATGTTCAGTGAGGGAAGCACTAAACAGTGGAAATTTTTTATCATTAGGACAAGAAGAGTTTTACAGTACCCATCCTCATTTTATGACCCAAAGAGCTTTATATCTTGCTGTTTATGACCTCAGCAAAGGACAAGCAGAGGTGGATGCTATGAAGCCATGGCTTTTTAACATCAAGGTAAGCCATAGATATGTATAGAATGGAATTCTACTTTCCAGGGAGCTGTTGGTGAACAGAAAATTAACCACAAATATTTTTAGAGAAGGGAAGAGGGAAGAAGCACTTCAGCAAATAAAACTAGTAAGATGAAGCAAGAGCTGAAATACATTGTGTATTGGATATGAAAATATTTGTAGACATACAAAGACATGATCAGCATAATTTTGTACTTGAAATGGTACCAAGTGATGTGCAGAAGAATAGTTCATATGTTCTGGCAATATGTTGAATTGACTGCTAAAAATAATAAAGGGGTAGTATTAAAGGGATGACAGGTTAAACCTGCTTTTTCTTTTCTGACACTGTAAATTCTGGGGAAATCAGAATTTGACTAATTTAAAACTGACTAGATGCAGGTTTGAAATCACGCTGTTAAGTGTATGCTTAGCATCCTATTGTTCATAGGAATGATTCCAGGACTATGGTAGGGAAATTGGTCTGTGAATCTGCCTTTATGTTTTTCTTTTGCTCCAAGTGTTTTATTTGCATTTAATGGAATCACCCAATGGTGAGTGGTACTGTCTTTTGCTTTTGTATGATGGTTAGCCGTGGCTGCGCAATGCAATTGCATGAAGATTTTGTATACTGATCCTGTTTGTTAAACTTGTCTTTTCGCTCTTTTCACCTTGAGCAGTGACACAGGACAGAGGGTTACAATCAGTTAACTGTTGATGAAGACCATTTCTGATGTGTTCTCCTTTGCTCTGCAGTACTTGCCGGTCGCAAGTTGCACTGTTCTGATAATGACTAGCAGAGAATCCTTTGCTTTTCCATTTTGTTGGGTGCTTTTAATGAAAACTACCATTGTCCCTCGATTTTACTGACAATGTTATTAATCTGCAAAGTGTGAAATCCAGTTGTACACTGCTTTCTTTTAGTAAAAGCTGATTTTTTCAATATTTCTGTTTTGAAATAGACTGCTCTCTGTGTTCCATATTTATAGGCTGATACATTTTTACTGCCTTATCCAGCCAAGGCTATTATGTGGGATTGCAGTTTAAAGTTACTCTGAATAAAGACATGAAATAGTATTTTCAGGTTTCAAGCTTGTTTAAAAGGCATATATTTAAGGAGGAAGAAACAGTTGCTTTTTTCATTGTATTGATTGTTTTGACTAAATTGCTCCCATTTTATGCAGATATAAAACAATAACATCAATATTCACTATTGCGTTAATCGACTGTATGGATCTTACTAACAGGCTCGAGCTTCAACGTCCCCCGTCATTCTTGTTGGCACTCATTTAGATGTTTCTGATGATAGTCAACGTAAGGCCTGCATGAGTAAAATTACTAGAGAGCTGTTGAATAAGCGAGGCTTCCCAGCAATCCAAGATTATCACTTTGTGAATGCTACAGAAGAATCCGATTCCATTATCAGACTTCGGAAAATCATAATAAAGGAGAGTCTTCATTTCAAGGTAAGCTACATACTGTTTGTAATGTTGAAAACATCCTAGTTTTAGGTAAGTAAATGCATTTTTAAACATTAATTAAACACATAATTAAATACCTTTTTAGTGTTATAGCAAACTCATCTTGCCTTCTATAAAATGTTACACTCGGCAAAATAATGAAGGAAAATCACCAGTTTTGTTTTCATCTCATTTTCCACAAAAAGAAAAATCAACTTAGTAAAAATCTCAGCGAAGTTTTGTTTTCAAACCCTAGGGCCATACATAGGATATTTAATTAAAAACAGGCCATCTTTTTCTTATGAAGAATTCTGATCAAAAACTGGGTTTTGTTGGATGGCAACATATAATTGCAATAATAAGTATTGCAACATTTCAGGGGACTGGGAAATAAGAATTTGTGATTTCTGAAAGCCAACTAATTCTCCATTTACTGATTTCCTTTTATATTGTGTGAAACTATTCCTAGAAAGATGAAAGTGAATTACAGCAGGAAAAGACGACCCCTTGGACTGAATGATCTTCCTAAATTGGAGAATCTGCACTCATAGTTCTGTTGTCTCCAAATTCAACTCTACCACTCACTCCCTGCTGTCTCCTTAGCCACAGTATGAAGCTCTGTCTAAGTGTGAATGACAAGTATGAAGAGACTAGCCCAAGCATGGAGCTTATAGGAAGACAGGATCCAATCTGTAGCAGAAAGAATATACATAGTTTTCTTTGTACAATATCAATCATCTATAGTGTCATAACATGTTAAACAGAAAAGGTGATGTCCTGTGCTACTGCAGTCAATGGCAGAACTTCATAGCAGAGCCCAAATTTCTTCTCAATTACTGTTCAGAAGTTTCTGTAGAGCAAATGCTGTATTTATGACCAGCCTCTCACTGGTGGTGTTAAAAAGGAGAGGAAGAGTGCACGCACCTCTTGTTTCTCTCTCAGAAACTACCGGCTTAGCCACATCCATAATCTGCCTAACTTCGTTTCCATAGTTCCAGAAACAGCTAATGGGTGCTAAGTGGGAGTGAGATGGCCGATTCAGGTAGAATGGATTAATTCCACTTATCGTAAATCCAGTAGGCATGAATAGAACTGGTGTTTGTGAACATATATGTAGCCCTGTATCAAAGCATACTTCTTCAACGCTCAGGAGGAGTTCTGCTTTTTGAAAGCATTTCACTCTTAGGTACCTACAAATTGTACTTGAAACATCCACAGCTCTTGTAACTATGGCTTAAACTGATGTTTAGACTTCTACACAAATATAAGGTAACCTGAAGGAAAGGAGATCGTTTCCATAAATAACATATACACTTTGTGAAATGAGTGTTACAAGGTACCTGCTTAGAAGTTAGACAAAGTGAGTTAAGTATTCAACATTGTCATCAAGTGCTCTGAGTCTGTGAAATTACACAAGGTACTAATTACATTTTCACAAGGTACTAATTACTTTTTTGACACATAAAAATGCTACAGTGCATCGGTCTCTAGCTTCTTTGAGAGGAAGATTACAAACTAAAAAGCCAATTTGGAAATGTTGAGAAAATTGTTTCCCATTTCCTCAAAAAAAAAAAAAAGACTAGCTCAGCACCCATGGAGAACGAAATACCGGGTTGGGTGCTAGCTTATACAAAGGTCAAAGGATGTCTCCAGGAAGGAACTCAGGCTCAGGAAACAGCTGCAAAGCACCTGGCTCTCTAACCTGGCCAAATTTATTTCCTCTTTTCCTCTTGTCCACTGACTATCAGCAGTGGAGACTGTTAATTGACCTACTACCCTTTTCCCCCAGTTAATCTAAAGACATATCTAGAGATATTACAGATTACAAGAGGTATCTTTTTTTATTTTTCTTTTGCCTATTATCTTCTGTTAACCTGAGATGTATGACATACCCACCTTACATCTTAGTCTTATTGTCTGCATTTCACATGAATAATTTAATACATTTAAGATTATTTTTCCTAATTATACAGATCAGAGATCAACCAGTCGTTGGTCAGCTAATTCCTGACAGCTACCTGGAGCTGGAGAAGAGAATTTTGTTGGAACGTAAAAATGTCCCAATTGAATTTCCTGTGATTGATCAGAAACGCTTACTGGAACTGGTACAAGAAAGCCAGTTACAATTGGATGAAAATGAACTCCCTCACGCAATTCACTTTCTGAATGAATCAGGTGAAGTACTGTCTTCAGTGTACGTTTGTAAGCACTTTGTTGCAAATCTGCAGCAGACAGACCTGTACGCATTTTTAAATCTCACACAAGGCTGCCACAAAGTATTGAGCTGAAATGCTTAAGCTTGGATAATCCAGGTTGTTATGTCATAAAGGAATTCCGTGATATAAAGGATCACTACTGTAATTATTTATATACCTTACCCCTCCTTGAAAACATCATACCTGTTGATTAGACAGCACAGTTTCTGAAGAAAGATACAATTGCTATAATAGCTTGAATAGTATAGTGGTTAGGTGAATATAAGTAACAGCTTATCTGAGTGCCATACAGACTTATAAGATTAAATAACAGATCACACAGAGCATAGCAGCTTGGCAAAAAAAACAAGTCAGATTACAAATCTAACAAAACATCTGAAAAGAAAGGTAAAGATGAACAAACCATGACTGCATTCTACTGTCCTGTTGACATAAATTCAGTAGCTGTATTTATTATGCAAATTGCTTATCATAGAATCATAGAA
>VZTL01059986.1:0-17672 GCA_013400535.1 Scopus umbretta
GCTTCAGCATTTCTTTCCTATAAATGTCCTTGCTAATATTGTATATTTTTTAAAAAATCACATTAAAAAATAACTAAACAGTACAAATAATTCCTCGTCTAAGTGCTCCTAACCTGTCTGCAGCTTCCAAGCAAAACAGAGGCTGTTTGGAAAGCAGCGCACATCTGACTGTTGCTGCTCTTTTCTGCTTCCTCTGCTAGCAGATCTTGCTGCCACATGAGACATCTTGCTAAGATAGAACATGTAAACATTCTCCAAATCCCTACTAATATAAACAGATTTGGGGTGGAGAAAGCAAACCTGAAATTGGTTAATTGTCTCCTCTGTCGCTGCCAGGATCTCCCAGCAGATGCAGGCACTGCGTTGGCACAGGTTTGTGGTGCACCACGAGTGAGCTGCAGATGCCTCCAGCGACTCGGGCTGCGCGTTGAAATCTTTTCCATAGACCAGATCACTGGGTTATGGGTGCTCCCGGGGTCAGTCCCCAGTTGGGAATGCCCAGCTCTGTGTGTGCACCCTCTGAGCTGCCCCCACTCACCCTTTAGCTCAGACAAGGCAGAACTGAGTTCCTTCATTTTTGCTCAGTTCCCTCTCCCTGGTTGGGTGCCAGCCTCCCTCCTGGCACTCAGATGCTCGATTCTCCACGCAGGTGCTCAAAGGGGCTGCGACGTGTTTCTATGCCTTCATCGGCTTCGACATCATTGCTACCACGGGAGAAGAAGCGAAGAGTCCCAACACCTCCATCCCCTATGCTATCACAGCCTCGCTCGTCACGTGTTTGACAGCATATGTGTCTGTAAGTATGAGTTATAGAGAAGTAAATGTGCATAAATATGTATGTATGCATATATATATATATAAAAATATATGTATATATAAAAATATATGTGTATATATATATAGCATGTCCCTTCTGGGCATCTCTGCAGCTCCCCTCCCCAGGAGCCAGGGTGCCAGTCTGACCCTCGGACATGGACCCTTTGGTGGGAACTGAGACATCAGCGGTGTTTCCATGTGACTGCAGTGTCCTGCCGAGGCTCCCCTTGGCCCCAGCCCGGTGTGTCCCCAAGCTCCTGTCACCCTGCTGAGATTCCTCTGCTGGCTGCAGGGAGATGGTGGCAACCATTTTTTTCTTCACGCTTCATCCCCACCTGCAGCTATTTTTTCATCCAAAAGTGCAGCAAACTGGAAGGAGCAGCAGCACTGCAGCAACCTTTCTCCGTGTTTTTGGGAAAAGCATCACTGCCTCTGCTGGAGATATAGGAGAGGGTCCAAGTGAGGGGAGGATGGGCAGGAATGGCCACACGAGAGATATCCAGCTGCTCTGCACCCCAAGAAACACATGTCTGTACTCAGGGATTTTCCCTGTAAAAGAGCAAAATTGAGTCACGAAGGAGAAAAAATATTGTTCTGATCATTTCAAAGAAACTTACCCACTGCCTCTCCTGCAGTGTGGTGGGCTTCCCTCGAAACCAATTTCTCTTTAGCTCAAATAGGATCAGAGTGTTGCCCCAGGCAATGCCATCTTGGGTTTTGGGTCTGTCCAATGGGGAATGCATGACTTAGGCAGCACTGTCCCCACACAGGAATGTGGCCAATGCGAATGTTACCAATCCCACAGAGTCCCACCAGCCTCCTGCATCACCACTGCAGCAAGGTTCAAGGTGTTGCCTTCAGAGGCCTTACCTCTAGCACTTTACATCCTCTCCACAGGGGACATAGGGATATAATCCCAATCAGACTTGAATTTTTTTTTGTTTTCACCCTTGAGAAGCAGCCCCTGTGCCCTGTGAGTCCCCAGCTGATATCCGTGTCCTGTTCCTCTCATCTTCCTCAGGTGAGCATCATCCTCACACTCATGGTGCCCTACGATGCCATTGACACCGAGTCCCCACTGATGGAAATGTTTGTTACCCACGGCTTCTACGCGGCCAAGTTCATCGTTGCCATCGGGTCTGTGGCTGGCCTGACTGTAAGCTTGCTGGGCTCCCTCTTCCCAATGCCAAGAGTCATTTACGCCATGGCTGGTGATGGGCTGCTCTTCAGGTCAGTCATGCCCATGCTGGCATTTATTTTTTCCCCTGTGGGACCCAGAAGGGAAGTGTACTGGGAGGGCCAGGTACTGTCCTGCACCCTGACAGCCCAGTGCCATCATTGCAGGGAGAAGCAAGCATGCACACCCTCAGTGCTTGCAGAATGGGGCACACACCAAAGCAAAATCCTGGGGGGGAAAAATCAGGAGAGACCTACACAAAAGTTTCTCATTTGGTGCTGGTACCTAGAGATTCAGCTTACGGGAGGATGAGCGTTTAATTCAAGAGTTACTTGCAAAGGAAAGCAACTTATATGCATAAAATCTTGGCACTTATTTGCAAGTGTCCAAGTGCGCATTTGAGAGCTGGTTAGACCTAGATCTAACTCCAGATCTAGTCTCAGCAGTATTTCCAGTCCCCAGCTGTCTGGAGCCTGAGCACCAAAAAGCAACAAGAGCTGAAATGATCACAGCTCTGAGCCTGGTCCCTCCAGCCAAGTAAGAGTTATTGGAACAGGAACTGCTGCCATCTGCAATTTTAACATTCTGCAACTGTTTTGCACTCCAGATTTTTGTCCCACATCAGTTCTTACACGGAAACTCCCGTAGTGGCTTGTATTGTCTCCGGATTCCTCGCAGCACTGCTCTCCTTGCTGGTCAGCCTGAGGGACCTAATAGAAATGATGTCCATCGGCACACTGCTCGCCTACACATTGGTCTCTGTCTGTGTCCTGCTCCTCCGATACCAGCCCGAGAGTGACATTGATGGCTTTGTCAAATTCCTCTCTGAGGAGCACACCAAGAAGAAGGAGGGAATCCTGGCCGACTGTGAGAAGGAAGCTTGCTCCCCAGGGAGCGAAGGAGAAGAGTTCACTGGCCCACCAACCAACACATGCGGGGCAAAAAATCTGCCATCGCTGGGGGATAACGAGATGCTAATTGGGAAATCCGATAAATCCACCTACAACGTGAATCACCCCAATTATGGCACAGTCGACATGACCTCGGGGATAGAAGCAGATGAGTCTGAGAACATCTACCTCATCAAGCTGAAGAAATTGATTGGCCCTCGCTACTACACGATGAGGATCCACCTCGGACTGCCGGGGAAAATGGACCGCCCCACGGCAGCTACTGGCCACACGGTCACAACCTGCGTGCTCCTGCTCTTTGTCCTGATGTTCATCTTCTGCTCCTTCATCATTTTTGGGGCAGACTACATCTACGAGCAGAGCTGGTGGGCTGTCCTCCTTGTCGTGCTGATGATCCTGCTCATCGTCGTGCTGGTGTTTGTGATCTTGCAGCAGCCAGAAAACCCCAAGAAGCTGCCCTACATGGCACCTTGTCTGCCCTTTGTCCCTGCCTTTGCTATGCTGGTGAATATTTATCTCATGCTGAAGCTCTCCACAGTCACGTGGATCCGATTTGCCGTCTGGTGTTTTGTGGGTGAGTACCAGATTCATTTATTTTAATTTATTAACTTACACTCTTTTGAAAGGATGTTAATAATAACTTCCCTAATTAGAGTGCTTAGGCTGATGCTTCTTCAGCTGGGACTTACCCAGTCCTTTGCATTTGCCCCTTGTCATCCTGAAGTTCTTAGAAACCTTGGTTAATCAAGCCCCCAAACCACAGCTAAGTGGAAAATTACACCTCCAGAAAATGTCAGTGTGATGGAAGTAAACTTCTCCTTGTAAAGGTGACTATTTTGATGAGTCTTTTGATGCAAAGTAGGTGGGTTCTGGAAATTGCCTCACAGGCAGGTTTCCTACAGAAATCTGCCTGCTTTCTTGCTATTTCACCCACTCAAGCTTTTCAGCAGCCCACACCAAAATCTCAGTGCTGCATTTCCAAAGCCCAGAGCTGCCCAACCCCAACAGTCCTGGGAGAGACAGAGCCAAGGGATCTGTGGACTGTATTTCCTTTTCTTGGTCTAAGTCCTTAACTTTGTGGCAGGGCGATCTTTGGACTTACAGGCTCTGTTGTGGACCTTTTTGCCAAATTTAGACTTCCTGGCACATAGGCAGGAGCCTGGCATATCCATAGTTTCCCTTGCTTTCTATTGCAAACCCACTTACTCCACAAATCCAAGAGAAAAAGAGCAGCTCTCATAGCTCCTCCTGGAGGCTCCCAGTTCTGGACTATAGAGAAGGGAAGCAACAAGACAATATCAAAGCCAAGGACTCTTTACTGAGAAATAATAACCCTATGGGCAAACATATATATTGCAGCAGCTCACAGGAGCCCCAGCTGCAGACAGCAGACCCTGAGCGTGGTGCTGGTACTCAAAGGATCATCCCTAGCCATGTATCCCACCAGCAGCCCTCCCCTTTAGGAGCAGGGTTCACGTTCCTGGGTTGAGAGGCAGAAAGTGGTGGGGAAAGAGAGTGAGGGTTGATGCAAGGGTCATAGTCAGCTGCCACCTCCTGTAAAGGCAGGAACACCCTCCTGCAGGAGGGGTGGGCAGGCACAGGCCACCACACCAGGCTCACCAGCCTTCATGCTTTTCTCAGATGCCTCCTGGCATTTGTAGATGTTTGTACTCAGTTGGCAGAGCCAGGAGATGACATGAACAGACCCTGGATCTCTCTCTGGTGTCTCAGAGAGTTTGCAGTTGTCTCATGTTTTTCATCCTTCAGGGGGAGGTTGCTGGCATGTTTTTCCTCCATTTTGCCATTCCTTCTTTTGCTTTGGGGTGAGGACTGAAGTTGTCCTGAGTCAGTCCGCACAACTGAGATCCCATAGCAAAGCTCCATCTCTGAGAGTCCCTTAACCCCAAGCCAAGCCATTGGGCAGCGGCTGCCACGTGCACCCTTTGGGTGGAATAGACATGCTCAGTGCTTTTTTGGCCCTTAAAGGCAATAGGTAAAGCTGCAGACTCAGGGAAAGCCCTTCTACCTGGTAGCAAAGTGACTCCAAAGCATCAATTTAATCCACTGTGATTAAATACTTTCCCCTGTGGGTACATCTAATACCTCTTCAGCTGCCAGCAATGGCAATAAGTCAATTAAGTCACTCCATTAAGGTGTGATGGACTTCACCAGCCCTATCCATGGCTGCATGCCTGTTGGGGGAGGTACATCCCATTTGTTTTTCTGGCAAAGATGTGTGATCCTGCCACACAGACTCTGGATTTAACCTCACAAGTGGTCCCCTGTGGCCAGTCCATGGCATGTCGAGAAGTCTGCGCTTCTGTATGCACACAGCTGGGGTAGGTTAATCCCAGGATCCACGGAAAATTAGATCTCCAGATACATTTGCTTCTGGGGAAAGCATTGGTACAGGAAGATGAGATCAGGTAGAGCTAGAGGAAGAAGATAAAATGAAACTCTTGAGGGGAGGAGGACAGGATTTTAGAGCTGGTTTGATACCAAATACACTCATCCTGCCAACCCTGGGGCACACGTGGCTGTGAGCACCAGCAGGAGAGAGACTGAGAGCATAAGAAAAATCCAGAGAGAAAAGGGTAGCCAGGAGGTTAACAGGTGGGTTGCTGGCACCTAGGAGGCCCCACAAGTCTGCTGGGAGCTGCTGTCCCACTGAAGCTGCAGATGGCACAATCATGTGGCCAGCAGCAGTCCCAGCTGATGTTTAAGACATTTAAGAGTCCTCAGTTCACAGTCAGCAGCCCAAAAACACAAACTCAATGGGTTTGGAGAGCAGACATCAACTACAAAATATACTGGCTTAAAAAATATAGGTATATTTAGATACACTTAACCCTCACCAGCTGGCACCAGCCCGGCGCTGGGTGGGAGGATGCTGGTGGTGAGCCAGGCTGGATCCCTCACCCACTCTTGACGTGGGTTTTAGGGGGCAGGTGCTGTTTTGGGGCATGGCGTGTTTATAGCAATGTTTCATCCAGGGTCATGGGGCTGGTGTGGGCAGCCGGTGTCCAGTCCTCTCCCTCTTGCCCACCGCAGGTCTGCTCATCTACTTTGGCTATGGGATGTGGAACAGCACGCTGGAGATCAGCGCCCGGGAGGAGGCCCTCCACCAGAGCACCTACCAGCGCTACGACGTGGACGTCGACCCCTTCTCTGTGGATGACAGCTTTTCCTACGCCACTGAGGGTGAGGGCTACCCAGGCTGGGGTCCCTCCGAGGACAAGAGCTTCTCGTACCAGCAAATGGCAGGAGCAAAGGAAAGCCATCGGACGAGTAGCAGGTCGAAAAGCAAAGGCAGGCACAAACTGCCATCGGAGGCTCTCATCGCCAATGATGAGTTGGACTACTCGCCTGAGTAGTGGGGCGGGCAGCAGGGTGCAGTGCTGCCCAGCTGATAAGGAAGGGTCCCCGTGGCTCCCCCATCCTGTCCTATCCTCCCCAGGTCCTCCACCACCACCCCGCTCACCTCCAGTCCTCGGGACACGATCTGCGATTGCCGTTGACCATGAACCAAACACACCCGTGGCCTGTCCTGGCTCCACCGGTTGGGTCCCGCTCTAGTGAATGCCGGCTGCTCCCCTGGCACCAGTTGATCTCCTGGCACCAGCTGCGCCAGCAGAGGTGGTCGACTGGGAGATGTGCCAAACTGGAAAGGCATTGAGAGATGGAAGGAGCTGCATGAGGGGACAAGACAAGTTGTCCCCGGGGAATGTTCACCCAACGGCCGCAGTGGTGAGATGCCACTCTTACATTTTTGGCACTTTCTTAGCACATGATGTTTTTTTTCTTTGAACCACCTTAGAAGTAATAGCTAAGCCAGAGGGTCAGATGGGTAGGTGGGTACAAAATGGAGGTGGACAAACATCTTTCAGGCGAGTAGTTCAGAGGTGGATCCAGCAATGTTGGTCCCATCACACAGCATTTCCATGGCCCGTTCTGGCACAAAGGCAATTGGTGCACACAGCAGTGCTACCCCTGTGTCCGTCTCCACACCCCGAATCCAGCATCCTAGGATTCAAAATTAGTCCATGTCTCAATCAAACCTTGAAGTCCCAGCATGGCTGAACATCCCAAATCTGCAGTTGGGAGCCTGGTGGCATTTCTGGTCACAGCAAGGGTTGTGACCCGCTCTTGGCTCAATCCACCTTGTGCGAATGGTCAGCGAGGACCACATGCCGTTTCTCTGAGCATCACCGGTCTGAGGCTGGGCACTGTTTTCACCACGTTGTGTCTTTTACAAAAATGACGTTGTAATTCCCCCACTGTGGTGGGCACATTTCAGTGCTTGCTCTGGCCTCGGTGCTTCAGGAATGTGTATGGTTATCAGTTTACACGCAATGTCCATGGGTCAGCCATGTCTTGGCAGGGTTGGACCACACATGGCAAGCGGAGAGGACTTGGCTGCTGAAAGCTCCCTCCCTGCTGCTGACTCTACCTTGTAACATTTTCTCTGTTTCTGACCCTGGCTTGGTGGATGCTGAATGAAAAAACACTGAAACATGGCTCATTCTCTAAGTGTCTGTATTTCAATTTGAAACCAAACAGAGCTGGTGGCTTACAGGGCAGAGGTGGTCAGGAGCAGGTGGACGTTTCTCATAGTTAAACCCTCCGGTACGGCCCAAGCACGGCCATGACCCCCAGCACTGCCATCAGGTTCCCCACCGCCAGTGTCCCCGCAGCACTGTCGGCAATGATGGGGTTTGGTCACAGCCACCTTCTCCCCTGGCACAGACAGCAGCTGCACTGCTGAGTCAGCAATTAGCAGCAGGTCTGGAGCCTATCACCAACATGCTTAGTTTAAAACACTGCAACAGAGGAACATCTTTTTGAATATATAATAACCAAGGAAGAACCCCATCAGACAGCAATACCCATCCTCCTCCCAGCTGCCAAAGGCTGCGGCCAGATCCATCCCTGGGGCTCCCCTGGAGCAGCCCAGACCAACCCCCAGTACCAGGGGCTGCTGCTGGCATCCCAGGGGACAATTTAACATCAACAGGGGCACGAGGCAGGATTTCCAATGTGTGATGCTGAGAACCATTAACACTTCTGTTCACTGGATGACGCTTGGCCCCCCCAAAACACAGCGCAGAGCCTGCCTGGCACCCTTTGCAGGCAAGCAGGCTGTTGGGTGCAGAGGGTGCCTGGACCTGCACCCATCCCCATCACTCCCAAGGACCAAGGGACAGGCTCTGTCTAGTGGCTGCAGAAGTTTCCCACCTGCAGCTCCTGTCCCAGATGATCACAAACTATAGTCCTTTTCCCAGTGAAAAACATTTGATTTTTCAGATTTTAACCTGGAGCACCCCAGGCAAGCCAAGGGAAATTTGGCCTCCACGAGGGTTTCAGGATGGGAGCAAGGATATAGCAAAAGAACCCGTAAGCTTCGCTCTGGTATCCCCTCCCGCTGCCCGCCCCTACCACGCTTCTACCAGCAGAAATCCCAAGCGCGTCCCACCGAAAAGCCGTTCGCAATGTGCGCAGCGCTCACGGGCCAGCTCGGGAAACCTTTTTGGCCGTGCAGAGCACCTCTCACAAAGGTCACCTCTCACTCATGCTTGGCTGCTCTCGTCCTTGATGCCTTAGAAGTACCCAAGAGAGACGGCACCTTGCAGGTCTGGCTTTACATTTTCAGGGAGAAAGATTGATGCTATTTTCCTACCAACTCTTGTACTATACCATGTCCGAGGTAGTCGTCTTCGTCCTGCTTCCGCACGGTATTTAGGCATCTGCTGAACCACAAACTCATGCCCAGGTACCCTGTCGAACTGAAGCCTGTTATTCCTTTTGCAGCCTTAATCTCTTGCTACAGAGCCGTTACCAGTACCAGTGTCTGTCGTCATGTCCACTCTAGTTATGCCGTATAATTTGACAAGGGCTTGTTCCCTTGCTCTTTGGCATCTGTAGGAACCTCTCCATTGGACCCATGCATTGAGTGAAGCCCTTTGGCTCCTCTTGTTCCTGTTCACCCATCCTCCTTCCCCTTCCCAGGGAACTGTTGGGGCAGGACGGCTGCGCCATGTCCCTGGGACCGCTGGGAAACAGCATTTGATGCCATGGCACTGTCTGGTGCGGACAGGCTGCCGTCAGCACTCACCGTGGCAGGGAGCAGGAGCCGTACTCTCCTCCCAAGCCCACCACTTCCCACCTAACATTGGAGCCTAAGGAGAAGGCAGCCGAGCTGCAGGCTGGGGCTTGCCTGGTCCCACCACCCTGCTCCGAGTGGCAGTGCCTGGGGGACACATGGGTTCAGACTCTGTTTGGGAGCTCGGGCGCTTTGCCTTGTAGCGGGCGTTGGAGTCTTCATTGGGCATAAGCAAAAGCTGCAAAGGCCAAAATGTTCAGGCATGTCCATCACCTGTAGGCACCACTGGCCCCGGGGGTGGGTTAGGATGCTGGGAGGAGGTGCAAGTGCTTGTTTTGCTGTAACCCCAAAATCCAGCCTTCCCCCCTGAGTGCGCTCAGGGAGGTTCTCACACCCCTGACCCATCAGGAGGACACAGGCAGAGTGGTACCACCACGCTCCCACCACCGGTGAGAGGCACACAGCCCCGCCACGCCTGAACACCCTCCACAGGGCAAGCACCCCAGGGGGGGCAATGCATGATACAGACAGAGCATAAATACCTCAAACCTTCCAGACTGACTCTATAAGATCTCAGTCCCTCCACAAATTCACTCCGCGCAGTTACGACCGCTTGGTTACGAGGCCCAGCACGCCGGCATCCTCCATGCGGCAGAGAAATCACACCCCGAACGACATGGGATGTTGTAAATCCAGCTTGTAAATGATCTTCACTTTGTTTTGTTTGGTCTTTCTGATGTATATCTTGCTTTTTTTGCAGATGGTACTTTCTGGTGTAACAATTCTCTGCAGTTCTGGTATGAAATTGGTGTATTTGTTAAAAAAAGTTTGTTCTATTAATATTTTTTTTTGTGGTTTCCAAAAGCCCATTGGTGCATTGTACAATGGGATCTTGTAGCGTGTCACGAGAAAGAAAAAAAAATATGCCGATGTGTTATGGAGTGATTTTTATTTTCAAATGATTGTGTTGTTGACAACTATACATATTATATATATATATTATCAAGATACTAAGAAAAAAATCTAAATTTACCAAAATCTGTATATTTTAATAAATGCATAAAGCTTTATTGTGTGCCTTTACATTTAAAAATCAAACAGGAACTAATGGATTTTTAAAGAAAACCAGAGACAAACGTGTCTTAGTATCAGTTTCGATAGTAATGTAAATCTTTCAAATGAAAGACTAAGCCAAAAAATAAAAAATAAAAAAATTCCCATGTAACTTTTGTTAAGCCAATCAGTACCTGAAGGTCTATGCTACATTGAAGCTAGAGATGAACAAATCTTGTCTTAAGTGCTTCAAAATTTCCTTTGTAGAAGATCCGTTTCAGTGGGCTGACTTTGGTATTTACCTGCACTGTTGTGACAAAAAAATGGTTATCAGTTTACACAATAAAAAAAAAAAATGGAAAAAAACCAAAGCAAATGACCGCAGGTTGAGTATTGCTATGCAAAGCCCCGGGGAGTGCCGATGTCTTCCCTTCTGCTTGGGGTGCTGCAGGCACCCACCTTTCCCTGGGGTAAGGGGGGTGTCACAGCACCGTCACCCCCCTCCATGGGCACCGGGGCTGCGGGGAGGCAGGCATCGCTCAGGCGGTCACGGCCACCTCTCCCCTTTGGGGTGCTCAGGCCCACTGGTGTCCCCCCATGGGCTCCCTGTTGTTATTCCTCTTACTTGGGGGATGGGGAGGCTGCCAGGCATGCTCCCCATGATGGGGAGCTGTAGCTGGTCCTGGTGGAGCCAGGGGGAACTCTACTGAGGCATCAAGGACCACCACCTCCAAACTGGGATGACCACCAGAGCTTACACCCACCACTCCACAGCTGATATTAGGCATGGCGTGGAGCAGTTTTTCCACTCAGGAGAATTATCTTTGACTCTATTTTGAGGCTTCGGGTCAGCAAACGAGCACCAGAAGTCTTTGAGAGCCAACAGCGCTGCAGTCAACCCAGCCCGGGAGAACCCCGCAGGGGATCGGGGTGTTTTGGGAGGGCGCAAAGCAGGTATTTCAGCTTTGATCCTTTAAAAACTAGAAAAGTTTCATGTTATTTGTGCCTCCTCCAAAAGCTTCCCCTCTGCAGTGCCAGCACTAATATCCTGTCCCATACTTGGCTCCGTCTCCTCACGCTCCATGGTTGCAGATGTCTGTTTTCCCCGCAGCTGCTCCGGGATTGTTTTGCTTTGTTTGGATTTTTCTTCTCTTCCATGAAATAAAGCTTCTTCCTTCCTCTGAGCTGCTTGCCCAGGGCCTTTTAAGGGTTGGATTTGGGATCAGCTGCCCATAACCTGTGACCATGGGCAGGGTGAGCAGAGCCCCAGCGCCAGCCCCTGCTGAGGGTCCCCAGCCCCACGTGCCTGAAGGTGTCAAGATGCAGCCCAAGGGTGTGGGCAGCAAAAAAACCCCATAAGCACTACCTGGCAGGGCTCATTCCTCATCAGGTCATGCACCCCGGCCCCTCCAGCAACACCTTGCCAAAACCCCACCTCAAGCATCTCAGACAGATTTTCCTGTGCTTTTTCCTCCCGGTTTGCTCCAGGGCCTTTTGCGGGGCAGCGTTCCAGCAGCTTTCTGCTCTGAGGTCTCCCACGCCGCCGTCAGCCCCGGGGTTAACCAGCAGAGCCACCGCCGTGGGCAGCGGCGCACAATCCACAATCCCCGGGCAGCCTGCACAAGCTGGCACATCTGTGCGCCACCCCTTCGCCCGTGGCACCCGCACATCAATGGCAGCACTTATAGCGTCTCTCCAGCACATACAACAACTGCCTGTGCCCTGCCTGTGATGTAATGGGCACAAGTGTCCTGCCGCCGGCCCCGCGCCGCTGCCCGCCTTGGGGACATTGTATAGGATGGCAGCGATGCAAAGCCTGCACAACAGAGATGCGTTCAAGACTCCTCGGTCTTAAAGGCAGATGCTGGGTCTGCGTGTTGGAGCTGGAGGGGGAGGCACAGGCAGCCCAGGACATGACCAGCTCCTCCTGGAACCTCCTCATTCACTCCTTTTAAACGCTCCCACCTTGGCTTCCCACATGGAGGAGGCAAGGTGTGGGAGCTGCAGCATCCTTGCCCATGGCTGTGTCGCCCAGTTTGGATTCTCCAACTGAAGCAGACCAAGATGAAAGGACAGTCCCTAATCCACCGAGGCTTGACTAGCAGCCTTCAAATTCTTCCCCATCGTCCCACACAATTTGGTTGGTCCTCTCCTCTGCTTGCTCAATCCCCTCTCCTCCTACGTGCAACACCACCTGGGCTCTCCCCCTTTTCCACGCATGAACAGTGGCTGTTCATCTTTTCCTGCTCCTGAAGCCTGGCTTACACAAATTATTTGAACTGAGTTAACATCTCTGGGAACAGATGGGATTTTGCATCAACGTAATTAAATTGCTACAGCCTCTGGTAAGGACAGTTAGATCTTGATCTTACATGGTTTTAATCAGAGCGATGACCCCAGATCAGACCCTTATTTTAGCTGAGAGCGCTTCCAGCAACATGACTTATCAACACAGCACACCCAAGCAGTGCTGGGGGTGGATCTCCACCGCCTCAGTGGGTTTCTAAAGTCTCCCCGATGTGAAGAGTATGCGAGTCAGTACCACTGGCGCAAGATGCTATCAGGAACATCAAAAGAACAAATGGATAAGACAGTGGTCATTACTTTGCAGGAAGATTACTCATATTTTAACTATTCACCCAAAAAACAATAAGGCCCTCTTAATTCCACAGCAGAGCAGAATATCTCATCCTGAACTGCTATTAAAAAAAATCATCTTTAAAGTCATTGGGAAACCCCTGTCATGGAAAAGCTAGCTATGGAAACACACAGGAAGGAAGGAAAAAAAGAAGCCAGTGGTTGCAGGTACTCTGTTATTTATTGTACAGTATTTCACTGAAAGTACAAAGGCATCATCAGTATTCACCAGAATTGTATTGTAACAGGTACATTATACTGCGTGTTAAAATGTGCTGCTTTAATGATGCAAGACAGAACACAAATTTAGAGGACGAAAGCAAGGAGTTTAAAAAAAATGTAAAAATATGGTTTTAGTAACTGATCTGTACAAAGGAAAAAAAGAAACCAAACCGGATTGCGGGGATTAGAGCCCCCAAAGTCATTTAAAACGATATATAAAGGCACTGTTATCTACCCTGTAATTAGGACCTTTGGGTTCTCTTTCCTTCATACTGATGACTGTGGGGGTGGGGGAAATACTGTTACTAAAATGATCAAACTCATACAAAAGTATTTACAGAGAAAGGCAGAAAAAAATCCCCTACTCTTGTTCCAAAAGAGAAACATTTGCCCGGTTGGAGAGCACAGCCTTCCTCCCTACCCTCTCGCCCAAACCCTGCCAAAGCAGTGACCTTGAACAGGAGAAAGCAAACAGTGACGTGGTGGGAGAAGCTGCCAGAGTCCTTCTAACAACGGGAAAGTGTCTCTCTCATTTCTGTTTCATTGCTTTAAACTCTCCTATAATCAGGGGAGCCAGAAACTAAAATAAAACCCCTAAAACCCATATGACAACCCCAAACCCGCTGAGTCATCCTGGCTGCAAGAAGATGGGGCAGGTAGTCAGGTCGGAATGGGGAGGACCAAGAGGTAAGGCTGGCTGGAGCTTTCTTTCTAGAGAAGGGGGGAACAGATGGGGAGAATAACGCTTCAAACTACCAGACATTTGTGCTGCTTTTCTAAATCTTCCCCTGGGAGCCTGACAGCAGTGTGTGTCAGTGGAAGCAAACCCAGGGCACACAAACCCACCAGCCAAAACATCTGACGGCAGCTGTGGGACATCCCCAGGACGCTTACACATGAGCGCTCTTTGCATGGGTAGGGGAGCTGGATCCCGAAGCGTAGTAGAAACGGTTTTCACCGAACGTCTGGGCATCTCCCGAGCAGCAGACGATGACGCAGCCGCCGAAGAGGCAGAGGGCAGAGCCGATCCAGCCCGTGTACAGGGAGTAGCCGAAGCTCATAATGGTGGTCTCGCGGTGGGCGCACACGGGAAACCAGATGGTCGCAACGACGCCGCACATGGCTGGAGAGAGATGGAAATGAAGGGTAACTCCAGCATGTAACCCCACCACGGGGACACCAAGCACACCAAAGGGGAGGGAAGGCTCTGCAGGACAGGGGACAGAGGGGAAGCCCATCCCTCCTCCCTTGCAGTCCCACGGTGGGGCCCAGGAGCATCAGCACCAGGGCTTGGTCCAAGAGGTCTCCGAGCAGGAGGCAGCGTGGGAGCTGCGCAGGGAGAGAGATCTAGAGAGAACAGCCATCTCTCTCAGGCACCAACGAACAAAAAGAAAAAACAACTGTTGCTTGACACAGTCTGATACATTTATTACAAGGATTTGTTCCCTAGAAACGTCTTTAAGGGGGAAGCATGAAAGTCATCCCTGAAACTGATGCTCTGGAGAGCTGCAGAATTAGAAATAGATTAGAAATGAAGCAAGACCACGAAAGCCGTATGCATCAGTGAGACAGTCAAATCGGTGTCCCAGAGTCAACTGGTTTAAATCACTATTTCTGCGTAAACTTGTGTGCCACATCCTCAGCCCACGTCAATCAGCATCACTGCAGTTGCTCTACTGAATGGTCACATAAACTTTAACAAAATATCCCAGGACTTAGAAAGACAGAGAAGGGCTTATACAATACAAGCAGAAAATGGGCAGGGACAAAATAAGCAGCAGTACAGCATTGGTTTTGGTTGGGTTTTGTTTGGGTTTTTTTAATGGAGAAGGAAATGTCTCACAACTCTGGAAAGCAGATTCCAATTATCTATGGAAAATTTCTCTATATCAAGCGATGGGGGCAAACCCAGCAAGGCTCTCCAGAAACCTATTGAATTGAATAGAAATGGGACCTCATCTGAAGGGAAAACAGTATTTTACCTAGAGACTACAGTGGGTCAAAAAATGACTGAGGACTTCAAATTTTGCTTGAAATCCCATAGGTTATTTTTCCACAGAAGGCAGGAAGGCTGCCATGGCGGTGCAAGGACTGCTAGGCAGGTGGCATGTGAAGTAGACACCCCCAGGACAGTAAAGCGTGCTCAAATTCAGCACTTTTGCAGGCAGCCAGGCTAGAGATTACCATGTTTTCAGCGTGCAGCACGCACGCATGGTTTGCTCAAAGCACACACACATGGTTTGCTCCAAGCAGGGAGAAAACACGTGCCCTGTATTCTCCTTGTGCTACACAAGGTCACACTCGCTACCCTCACTAAGGGTCCTACCTCCATCCTGCAAAGTCCTCACACACACCGAGGGCAATGGGAGTTGATGGTGTTAATCACCTCACAGGAGCAGGTCCTAAAACAATACTCTTTTATGGCCTGTACATCTGAAAAGAATTAATCTGTCAATATTTATTTGCCTCCGGGACAAGCTGTGCAGGACTCCATCCTTGTGGCTATCAGAGAATCAGAGCAAAACAATAACAGGACCGTGGCAGCGTTACAGATTTCCACCGACCGTGTTAAAAGGTATCTGGAGGCAGTGTCAAAAAGTTAAGGTTGCAAGAGGAAAAAAAAAAAGGGGGAGAGATTAAAAATAAAATTGTTTAGTTAAAATGGAGAACAAACCATAGCTCCTGGCCGGTACATCAGAAAAGCCATCCCCAATAGCTGCAGTTATTGTGAGAGAAAATATTTTCTTATGGAAAAGAGAAGAACATTTGAAGGATGCTAATAAAGCCAGTAATAATTTTGGGCCTCCTCAAAGCAAGGACCCTGCAGCTTTGGAAGGAATTTTTGGAGAAGGCAGGGAGGGTAGAACAGCATCTCTGCTGCGTGTGGATCAGTCCTGCAAACAGCTCATGAGCCTCTAACGCTTTAAAACAAAAATGTATCAGTTGGGAATCCACAAAGCATTCTAATGGGCTCCGGAAAAAAAGCTTCTTTGTTGTCCGAAAAACCACAATCATCTTTTCTTTCTCTGTCAGCAGTAAAAAAAAGAAAAGATATATATATATATATTTATGTCCATAGACTATAAGAGCCTTATCTATCCAGTCCCTCCCCCACAACGCAGGACCGAAGAAAACACTTGCGCTGGGGTGAGAAGAGCTCTCAGCGACGCTAACACAATGGCTTCTCTTGTGCATGTGGCTCAACTACATGTAAGACCACCTTATTTTAATGCTGGCAATACTAGAAAGCTGTGAAACACAAGCCAAGGACTTTGAGCAGGCTAGTTTGACCTCTCTGTCTTCGGAGGCTACCAGCTGCCGTCAGTCACCAGTGACCCCGTTGCTCAGCAAGAGAAACGCCCTGAAACAGGGCTGGATTTCATGGCTCTGCATAGATTAGATTGGGTGGTAAATCCTCTGAGAAGATGTGAAAAGGACAGTCTGCAACTGCAACATCTCTTGATGAACTCAAACTTTGGTCTAGCTGTATCACAGAGAAAGGCTGGAAAAGAGTTGGTTTGCCAAGAAACCCAAAGGGACTGGAAAAGGCATTTTAGGGCAAGTTTCAAGTACTAAAATAGCTGCCTACAAGGACAAATTCTTTGAATAGAAATTTTTTGTGCTGATGCTGAAAGACACCTCTCCCTAAATATGAATGTCTTCACATAGCAGAGCTGCTGTCATCAATATAGACTAGCAGAAAAGTAAGTCTGCAAGCAGAAGGAATATTTTCTATTAGACCAAGTATGTTAGCTGGAAAAACAGGTGTGTTTAAGGGCACACACATGCTGGAAAGCTCGCCTGCTTTTTGCAGCTCGAGTAGGCAGTCCTGTAAAAGCCACTGCTTCTACCTGCAAAAGTCAACTCAGTAATCGCTGGTATGGTTGCTCTTGCTCCGTCAGATCACTACGAATCCACAGGGACATGTCTCAGGCTCCCTGCATTTCGAAGTCCTTTTTGACTAGGGACTTGCAGTGGCTCAATCCGTTGAGCTGAAACTCTTAACATTCTACATTACAGGCGGATTTTAATCAGATGAGAAGTATGCATAGACAAGAAGCACAGAAGGTGCTTGGGGAGGTGGGGGAGATAGAGCAGGATTACTCTAACTCAAGGATCAGTGAGTTCCTGTCAAATTCCTTAACAGTAAGTTAAAGGCTTTCTGTGGAAAAAAAAAAAATACTTCTCTTTCACAGCTAAATTTAATCATTCTGAGCTGCTGACTCAAAGTCATACAGATATCTCTTTCAAAGCATTTGGTCAAAATAATAGATATCCATGATTTTTTTTTTCTATGACCAAGGTAATCTTTTTATCTTGATATCTATGATTTTACAAGTAAATCTCATGCAGTGTCCAGGAAAATATATTCCTATCCTTTACTTAGTATACAATAGCTAATACACTCATTTTGCAGTAGTAATTGCCAATAACTAACATATTTTTCATCTGTGTGTTCCAGTGTCTTGAGTCCCTCACCTCCATTAGGAAAATGCCCGCTTGGTTACCAGCACAGGGTCCCCCAAATTAGTATCAACAACACAGGATGGGCCAGGGTTTTTCCATCAACACCAATGTATGAAATGTTTTCATACTGGCTCAGAGCAAACCTCTGCTGACGGTTGTTTTCGGCAATAAATCAGTTCTCTCGGACAGATAGGATCAAGCAAAGACATAAATACATCAGGAGGCAGGATAGGAGGGTGTGCACACAGGTTGCACTCTGCAGCCTGCTATTATCAGCGGACAGAAAAAT